>VWYH01004782.1:152522-199916 GCA_013399365.1 Pampusana beccarii | reverse complement strand
CAGCCTGTGGGACAGGATGGCAGCGATCCCATCACCGTCATCTGAGTCACGCAGCCAGTGCTGGAAGCTGCTGTCTTGCTTTGCTGTGCTTGACACACGAAATACGTCAAGTGATTATTTTTTTTTCAGTTACAACAGAAGATGTGTCCACTAGCCTGACCCTCATAATCTCTGCAGCAGGTTATTGCTGGACCCTGCCACAGGCTCAAACAGGAGTTTGTGTCATGTAGCAAAAGCAGAAGGTTGCAATGTAGGAACAGACCATGCATTGTAGCTTTACATCTTCCATTATTACTAAATAAACTAAAAAACAAACAAACCAAGCAAAAAACTAAAATACTTTTTTATTTTGAATAACACATACTTGCGAGAGAATAATAATGAAAAGTAAATAAAGTTTTAAAAAAGTAAATAAAGTGTGTTTGGGAAGTGGTCAGGACTGGAACTCAGTGACCAAACAATTTCCATGGGATACAGTGGTACTAAGAAGCATATAGTGATAACTGAAAGTATCTATTTTCCTCAGCTGTTCAAAGAAAATACAATCAAGACAGTCTTTTCCTGTGGGCAACAAGTTATGCAGTGGTTATGAATAAAGCTATACTCTGCTACAAGCTCATGAGGATTGTTTGTGTACCGTAAACGACAACTCTTGCAGAGATTAGAGCCTCAATTGATTTGATCTGATACATGCAGTTTACTCTCTGATTCCTCTCTGAAGGCCAGGCTCTTCAGAGGTGTTTAATAAACAGCTACGGTTAGCGGTCATTAACAAGTTTGATGAGGCATCAGCTGTTCCTTTTGGGGCTTCTTCACCCAGGGTGGCTCAGGCTGGCTCCCCGGCTTCCCCCCTGCCTGGTCCTCACAGGGGCGGCAGGAGGCGAAATTCCCTCACTCTGAAGGCAATGTTGTTGGCAATCACGGAAAGAGCTTTAATTCTTCTACTTAATTGCTCACACCCTGGTGGGAAAAAAAAATGTTACCAATTTAAGACTCCATTATATGAGCCCTGGATGTCCTTACGCAGACCCTATCAGCTGCTAACAACCAATTTGTTCTCTAATGCAACCCCATCTTTAATGTTCAGTAATAATAAAATCCTGGAAAATAAAGCTTTTGCCTTCATTATCACTTCTGTTTCAGATATCGATAAAACTGTTGCAAACATTAATTAACGCCATTAGGTATAGTAAATACTGTCTGGTTGATATTCCCGCGATTAAGCGAGAGGACTAGCCCAGAGCTGCTTCTGTCCCTCAACACCTTAGTATACAATTCTCGCCTTTTTTTTTTTTCTTTTTCTCCTAATTCTAGATTTTCTCCTGCAAAACTCGAGCTGTTTTAAAGTGCGAAGCCCCCGGGTATGACAACAACAACCCGTAAGGAGCTCACCCTGTGGGAGCCAGGGCACTTTAAGAAATGGTTGTTTTTCACTCTTCCCCCCCCCTTTTTTTTTTTACTTCTTCTTTCCCCAGGGACGTTCTCCTCCCGTTGGGCAATTTCTTTGTTTAAACGTTCCAGTCTTTTGTCTCCTCGCAAAAGTTGCAGCTCCCGAGTCAGACGGTGGATGCTGGAGAACTTTGTGTAAAGAAAAACTACACAAGAAACAACATTACGTGAGTTTAGGAGCAATCGGGGGTGTGGGCTGTTAGTTTATTTTTAAGGGATAGTTTTTAGCCGGGTGCTGCTTTGCTGCCCCGGGACCGGTCCTACCCAAGGGCTGCCCGGTTAGGGGTCCCGGCGCTGGCTTCTCTCTCCTGGTTGGTTTTTTTCTAAACTAATTATACTGGAGTTTTTATTTTAAGTGAAACATCTCAAAGGAACATTTGGTATTCTGAAGGTTATAATTTCTTTGCCAGGTTCAATGGATTTGACCTTTATTTGGCTGAAGACTGTCCAAAATGTGTTTGTATACCGAGATGGCTAACTCGAAATAGCTATTGGAATGTAACATCTTAATGGAGTGAGATATGCGCAACTTTCATTTTCATGTATATGATTAAATCAATAATGTATCTGCCCCCCATCTCGTCTGTTTAGCTACACAGAAGTTAAAAACAATCTGTGTTTTGTTTCACAAAATATTTACATTAAAATGTACCTAATGACACTGTGAGGCTTCCAAAACATCTTGCGAAGCTTGGGTTACACTCCTGCAGATCCCATTTATTTTATTTATATACAAATCTGTTGTAGAACTGGGCTGTAAATTGTTGTGTTGCTTTATGCTTGTTGAGCACAGACTTCATTTCATCTGAGATGCGGTGATATTTAAGTAGCTGATTAAGTGTGAGTCTTTCAGGATGCAAGGTGCTTTACAGCCAAAGCCACCTCTGCTCTGCATTACAACAAAGTTAAATGCTGTGTGAAAGGCACCATAAATCTAGGTCGCACCGAGCGCATTCTGCAAAGCCAAGTTCAATAGTTTTGACAATTAAGGTGTTTAATTAGAAAAGATGAGAATAGGTAGCACTGTGAGTCATGAATGTATTTCTATTTTTTTAAAATCACTTACAATGTATTATTTTGATTTGTTAAGTTTTGCAACATTGATGATTTGTGTGGTATGTGCTGGGTGCAGGGCTTCTTTGCAGAGTGATGCTTTGCAAGATTTTAGTAGAGAAAAATCGTTGGTGTTGGTACCAATAGCGTTTCTGGAAAGATGTTGAATCAGGGACAAATTTACATTTATGTTCCCTGTCATCCTTATGTGAGCAACTGCTGCTCATATCCAAGTACCATACTGTCATCAGCATGTGTCAAATATTGGTGACAGAACAAATTAAGTCCTCTATAGTTCACCAGCTAGGAAAAATTAAGGCAATGCAATATCTGAATGGTTATCATTAGGTTTCAGAGTGTAAGGCTTTGCAGGTTCAGCTGTGATAGGTTTCTTGCTCGTTGTGCAGAAGCTCTGCTCTGTAAGGAGAAGGGCAGAACTTTCCTGTCCTCACTGAAAGCCATAAAACCTGCTGCATGCTCCACAGCGAGGTGGGGATGCTGCCTTTGGCACATGTCACACCTCACCAAATACAGGGCTGTGTGAAACCCCATCTGCAGAACACAACTGCTAGTGGTGCCCACTAGCTTGGTTTATTTTTAGATGTATCTTTAGGTGCTTGGCGAATAAATCCCGGTTTAAAATATTTTAGCAAATTAAAACGTCATCATTTTGTAAGACTGTTATCCTGCTGACACTTTTCGTATTAACTGTTACATAAACAGGGGAGGCTGGGAAGGTTTGTTTGCTGCTCTATGCCTGCCTCAGGTGACCTCCTCTCTGCATGATGAGTCAAACCTGAATAGATAAGAAGGACAATGAGTCACACTATTAATCTAATGTAAATAATCCCCCTTTTTAATCTAGGTAAAAGGAAATCTGCACTTTCTTCACAGCGCTAATGTAACTGTTGCAATTTTAAATCAAAAATACTTTTGCAAAAAATCTAGGAAGAAATTGAAAGTTTGGGGGTAGTTCATCACGCCTATTTTTAACTTACAGCTTTTGCATTTGCAACTAATTTAGTGTTGTGACTGGAATTGAGATAGTACAAATTTTAATATACCCAGAACAACAGACATCTGTCTAATTCTCTCCTAATATGAGGGAATGTTACAGTGTTTTGATCAGTATTTAATCAGTATTTCATCTATTTAGAAAGATAACAGAGGAAGAACTAATTCTAGCAGCCCGAAGTTCTGTGCTAGAGGGGATGGCTGCATAATCTGAACCCCAGGGATGTCCCTTGCAGCTTCTGCAAGCCAGTTCTGTTGACTGCTAAGAGCAGTGCATGCAAATCGGGAAAGAATGGGATATATATTTGAAATATACAATTTTTCTGCAAGCATACGGTAAAATAGTGGCCTTCATCACTCTGAATTAAAAAAAAGCGTCAGATGATATGCTATTTTAAGGATTTTTCATCTGAAGCACAGATGCTTCCGTACTAGAAAGAGATCAAAAGTACAATCTTTATCTTCAAAGACATTAAATAAGGGATGTTATGTAGTTTCATTTGTTCTCTTTCTTATAATTACCAGAAATAATTAAAATTATATCTTACTTGCATTTTCTTCTAACTTGGCTGCTATGAAATACAGCTGCAAATATGAGAAGGGGACTAAAATTTAACCTTTTAATCCTCAGCCAAATTAAGGTCAGCTCCCAGTATCATCAGCTTAGTTGGCAATTTTGTTTGCAAACCATAAGAACAGGCATGAAGGCTACACAGAAATGCCCATCCGCACAAGACTGGAAATAGGTGATCCCTCTGGGCATTTTTATTTAGGATACACTCCTTAGCCCAGCTAGAAATGCCTGTGGCAGATTGCAAATGAGTGCAGGGTTTCCTTGTGCCTTATGATGGCTTTGTTCCCTGGCGTAGCGGGAGGAAGGCTCACAGCCAGCACATTCCCTTTCATTAGCAGCAAATGTCATCCTCAGGTTGTGAACTCTGCTTTTGCAGAAAGGCAGCTCTCTACTTAGCTGTACAGGGCACAGAGGATCTCTTGTGGAAAGTGGATTCATTTATAATTAGACTCTCCAGGGCCTTGTTTCTCTGGATGTGTTTGATATTAAAATAATGCAGGATGGCTGTAGACATGATCAAGTCATATAAAAAGTGATTCCTCAGTGTCCACTGATAAAATCACTGAGTTCAGTTCACTGCTTTGGGCACAGCTGATAGAATCTACCACTTGCTTTATGTTGAAATGTATTTTATTTTGATATTTTTTAATGGAAAATAGTAATTTATTAAAGAAGAAAAAAAACAACCTCATTGTGCAGTAGTGTAAGTTTTTCTTTAGAAACATTTTTTGGGTTCCAAAAATGATGGTCAGAAAGAAGTCTTTGCTGGAGCTAATGATTACGCTGTCCAGTTTAGATCTTGGGAGCCGTGTTCTTACCGTTATCCTGCATTTCTGTTTTCATGCACCCTAGGATACTGGAAAAGCTCTGATGGGCTTCTTTATTATAATCAAGCAGCTTGGCATTTGAGAAAGTCTGTCTAAAAGTAAAAGGTGAGCAGCCTGTGGCTGCATTAGGGGATCAGATAAAGCTGAACAACAGAGGAGAGGCAATAATCTAATGCAAAGAGGTTGGAAACAATTGCTTCTCTAATTACTGTATTGAGTACTTATCATTCCTTTTTTTGGATCAAATCGTCATGTCAAAAATGTTTCATTGTGATACAGCTGAGAAGTGTAAACTTGGAGAAATATTTCCACAAAGCAGACACTGCCCCTTAGTGATTGTTATTTTTTTTTTTTTTTTTTTTAATAAAAGTGCTCCCACTAATGCTCAGGAAAAAGAAATGTTTTCAAACAATGTCTATGTCAAGTAGAAAACACTATTGTGACTAGCTCAGGTGAGCTCTTTCTGCTGTTACTTTGGTGGTAGAGTCAAAATCTGCTTTAAATGATTGCATTTTCAAAAAAAAAAAAAAAGCTTGCATTTTTGTAAGTAATGCAATTATTTTTATTCTGGAGAAAATCTATAGTAAGAATGAAGCAACACAGACAGCAGGAAGTCCAGCCAGGAGGACATGATGGACGTTTTAACTGAATGAAAACTTTCAGCCTGTGATTCAAGAAATAAAAGTGAATAGATAACTTATTTTATCTCATGCAATTTTGGAGAACTGTGTGTTTTGATGTGTGTAAAGAAAAAAAATCTATCATTGCTCTAATCCCTGAGTGAGAGTGAGCTGAATAATTCCCTTAGTCTAGCATGGCTGCTTGGAAATCTTCTTTGGGGTAGCAAGAGAAGGCTTTAACAAACCAGAGAAAAAAAAAATTCTCTACAGTCCTAACCTTAACTAAAATAGCTGTGACAATTAAACTTACTTTTCTCAGGCCAGGGTAGTAGAAGCACTGGCAGGCTTGATACCTGATAGAACTACAGCAGAATGGATGCTGGGAGACCTCGGTTTAACTCTGGTGTGAACCACTAGATCTGTGCTTTGCTGTTGTCAGCTCCTTGTAACTTTTCAGAAATCAACATACATTAACTTGATAATAATTACACAAAATTTTGAATTAATAGAACTTCAGAAGTTCAATGTGAAGAGAAAGAATGAGAAAAACTGAGAAACAGCTTTTCCTCTTCTCCTTAAAAAAAAAATAAAAAATTCAATCCTCAGAAATGTCTTTTGTGACTGTAACTGAGCCTGTGCAATGCTGACCTCTGACATAACCTAGAAAAATTACATCAGCATGGATCACTGGGCAGATATTTTACACGTCCTTTGTTTCTCTCAATTTGCAGTGACACATTAGAACAGTTCCACCGGAGAAGGTGTCACTTTTCCTACCTACACAAGATTTATTGTTGTGGAATTGGTAGAGAAATTTCTAGTGGAAAATATTTGATTGACGTGGACAATTATTTTGTGACTCTCATAATCTCTTTCCATAATATCCAGTAATACCCTTATTTATGATAACTTCAAAAGCTGCAGAAGAGTTAGGGTGGAATCTTGGTCCAAGTATAGCCAATTGCAAGATTCCTAGTGACTTCAATGGTACTAATACTTCATCCCTGAAGTATTAGGCTTGTTATTTTTCTCTAGGTTTTTGCAAGCCTTCCAGAGAACTATATCTAATTGTGTGTCCAAGTGTTATATACAACTGCAAACTCCAGCCCAACATCCAGGTGAAACCACTTCCATGTTTAAAAGTTAAGCACTTACTGAAGTGCTTTGCTAAAGGGTGTTTCATTTATAATCCTGTACATCAAGGGATCACATTATATCATCAAGACTTGAAATGCAATTACCATTGGAGCTGAATGTGGCAGCAAATATAATGGCTAACACTGCACAGTATTTTACACACAGAGACTACAGTAGAAGGGGAAAACATTCACTTTAACTTTACTGTGGCAATTTGTTTTATTTTCTATTTCCTTAGCTCCTGCTGGCTTTTGCTTAGTTGTTACTCAGATAAATATCTGTTCAAATGTGGCAGCTGATGGGAGCAGACTAGTTAAAAGTAAAATTCAAGTTAGGATTTCAGTTTTGTCCACGAGATATTTATATTAAAATAAGATTTGCTTAGATTATCCAAGTGTTTATTGTCCACCTACAACAATATGTTCTAGTAGCTGATCATGTCTACTTGTAATAGAATTCAGCATTGATTCTATATTTATAAAAGTTGGTGTGCTGGAAATGATAAATTTTACATGTTGTTTAACAGACGTCTCTCCATGTGGTTCCTCTGCAGACTGCTGTTTTGCTGACTTTTTACCCAATCTAAGGCATATCTTGCTGTCACCAGTATTGCATAATCTAAACTCCTTTTTCCTGGATTTCTCTGTCACGCATATGTGAATGCCCACGCAGCATCTTACTATCCTGGGTCCAGCGTGTGTCCCTCACACCTGCGTGAGAGTGGAGGGCACAACACTGATTCCTTCTAAAATGTACATTTCTTCCCCAGCTGCTCTGTGAAGATTCAAGCACCAAAATGTTTCGGTGCAAATGACCTCCTCCTTTGTTAGAAAACTCTTTCTAGTGTATTTTGTTGGTTTTTTGTTTGTTTGCTTGCTCGCTTGTTTGTTTTTTCTATGAGCATTGAAGAACCTGTGAAGCCTTTGGTGTCTGCTCTGAAGCTGTCATTCAAGCAAGGTTTGGTCTTTTCCAGCCTAAGTGATTCCATGATTCTCTAAAGCATTGAAAATGTGCTTGAACAGCTGTGCCTATGTCCTGTGCTGTGATGGGAAGAAATGGGTGGGTTGCAAGGATTTCTGCGTGAGAAGGTGCTTTGGTGGTGGAGGGTTGAGGTGGAGTAACTCTTGCAGCAGCCAGTGCTCTCCTGGCAAGAAAAGAGGGAATGTACAGGGAGGGAGGACAGTGTTTGCTCATCGTTACATGGTTTTGATCACTGTTACTGGTTTCTGAATCCTTCAAAAGCTTTAGGCGGTGCAGGGGTACAACAGCTTTATGTGGTCTCTATTTGGATCAGTTCAAAAGTCACTTCACTGAGATCCTTGATCCTGAGCTGTATGGATTTCCTCTCAACCATCTTTATCCTTAGATTTACTGCCAGATAAATTCTTTGTTACGTAGTAATATTCTCTTATCTAATTTAACGACCCACTTGAGAATGCTAGTTAGCCTTTTAGTCTATGAGGGACAACCCCAGAACCAAGTGTAACCTAAAGGTCTGCAAACCGTCATGCTCAAGATGATAAAAGTGTTTTTTGTCTAACTGGAATCTGAATAATACAGCATTTGTTTTAAAAGATGGTGGGTTTTATCATTTCAGTAAATGAAAAATGATAGAAAACACTAATTAAAAATTCCTTGTAACATTTCACTATAAGAAATGACATTGAATCTGAAAGCTTCATAATATTTAAATATATTTCATGACAGAACACTGGCAGCATTTAAAAGGTCTTAGGTGCTTTGAATTTCTGATTGGTTTGACAGCTTGACAGTGATTTGTAAACTGAAGGTGTTGGCACAGCTTGCTCTTCTGTCAGAGCAGGTATCAAAGTTCAGACTCCAGACTAGTCACCACTTGAACACAGAGATGAAAAATTGCTCTCTGATAAATGTTTTCACTGTGGAAGAAACAAGCTTCCACTCCTGAAAGCAGTAAGACCTGATCTGAAGATGATTCAAAACAATGGAAAAACTTCTGTTGATTTTGGTGGCCTTTGCATCAACCAATATTTTTTGTATATATCCCATTTTATGGCATACAGGGTGCATTTGGTGTTTATCAGAGGGTAAGATAAAGCTAAAACCCCTAGCGAGTCAAATGAGAGAATTCACCAACATTAAAGAGGGAAACAAGACTTAATAAGATGAAGCAGGTAGATACAGTGATTTATAATCTAGAATCATATAAATGGGCTGAAAATCATATTTGAGTATCCTTTTCCCTCTTTCTCAATCTTCCTTCCAAACATGAATTCATGTTTTCTTTTCAAGCCAAAATCTGAAAACAATTTGATTCTACTAGAATTTATCTGTAGTACACCTAAAATACAGTTCTAGCTGTAACAGGACAACTTGAGATTACATATTTGTCTTTGAAAATGAAATTATTTTATTTAAAATTACAATCTATTTCATGATCTTCTGTTGGGATTTCAACAAACATAAAAATAATTAAATGGGGTGACTGAGCATGAAACACTATACTTGCAAAGTTTGTTAGCCAGGATAATTTACAGTTGCTTCCATTGCAGTGCTGTATTTTACATATTAAACGGAACCCATATTACATTATTAAACCATAAATTTTCACGGCTTACAAACTTTGCAGGTGTGGTGTTAAATGCTCAGTTGAACTGGTTAATTATTTGCATGGTTTTTAGCATCATTGTAGGAGACTTGGAAACTGCACATGTGGGCAGTAAGAGCCCTTCCTAGCCTTTGCCTGGGAAAATGACTCCAAGGTGCAAACATTTTAAATTAATATCATGGGAATTTTTGTAATGTTCTATTTTTAGTTAAACTCTGAAACTATTGGAAAGGCAATCGATACTCTGCAGGATGGTGAGAAATCCTTTCTGAGAGGCAGAATGGTGAGCACTGGACTTAATAGATGTTAAGAGCCACTCCATAGCTGAAGGTATCTGCTTGCCTCCTGCCTTGTTGAGAGATAGTAGAACTGCTCTCAGCAGCTACAAAACACCCTCTTCCTGTTGGCGTTTTCCTTCTGAAGTGCTTTCACAGATTTTGCTTAATTGAGGGATGTCCTCACCCTGAACCAGCAATGAATGCTGACCTGAAGTGTGCTCATGGAAGATGCTCCCCAGATCTAAGTACCTCTGTGCGAGTAGTTCTCAAGAGATGAGTACAGTCTTAAGATTACCTCATGGCCAGCAGAATATCCTGGGGAAAAACATGGCAAAATGGATCAGAATCACCCCTTGAAGTCCCCTCCAGCCTCCTTTGTCTCTGTGTCAGAGAGACACAGGCATAGAATACACTCTTTTAGTGTGAAGACAATCTGACAAAGGCACGTGCTGACTATTTGCTGCAAATGCCCAATTCTCAGTAACTCCACATTGAACTTCATCATTTTTTGCCCCTTTATTTTTTTTAAGATAAGAAAGCATAAATATGATTTGCTCTATTTTGGCAGCCTAGGAAAGTGATATAAAAATATAAATCCGTACCTGTTCTCTTAGCGTTAGTGGCAACATTTCAAATCCTGTCAGTCATGTCCAATTTGACATGACTTACTCAGGAAATAAATCACTGGCACAAGTCAAAATAGAACCAGTGTCCTAAATCTCAGACCCAATCCCTGTCCTTAGCGTATTCTGACTCTAGTAGCAGTCATCCTTTCCAAATGATGCTCAGCGTTTAAGACCACAGCAAAGTCTCAGTTGCAGCACTGAAAATCACAGATTTTATGGTAAGTAAAATGGAGAAGGTAATTTGAAATCTACCATATGTAAAATGTTTTATGTTTGCATGCTCGTTTCTGCTGCCTCACACATTACTTAGTTTTACATTAGGCTAATGTAGAACAATATTAATGAGGAAACCAAGGTGTAATGTTCTTGCAAGAATGCTGACAGAAGTGAGACCAAGTTTTAACCAGGGATTGCTTGCTTTAGCATTATCTCTATTGCCTTTAAACATGCTCTACATTTTCTGGGCAAATATCATTTGGAATTAATTGAATGGAAAGGAGGATGTTCAGAAAATGCATCTTTAGAGTTGTTGAAGTATGACTTTTTAATCAAACTGAGTGATTGTAAACATAAATTAGTTCTTGTTCTTCCTGCTGACTTGAAAATGGAGAAATATGTACACTTTTAGGTTCAAATATTTTTCTCATGAGCTTGCAGTTTCAAACCTTGCAGATGCTTTGCTGGTCTGGTAGAACCATTATGTAATCACTATTACTTGAATGTCACTTGAAGCACAGGCTCTCTGCACATATATGTATTTTTTACGGTTTTACTATATGCCATTATTCTCCACATTTCCAATATGTCATCTTAAAGCAAAATTCTGCTTGTGTCTCTATCTCCTTCCTCTAGGAAGACAATATTTCAGGGTATCCTTAACAATTCCTGATACACTTTTTTCATAAGGACTGACCTTAGGCTTTAGGACAACAACCAGCGAAACCACAGAGTGTATAGTTTCTCCATATAGTTTTTATAATATCTGGATAAATCTTTGGAGTTTGTGGGTCTTCAGCTTCTCTGGAGTGCTCTTTGAGAGAGAGAACATTATGTGGATGTTCTTTGAGTATCCAGTGGTCTAATTAGGTATAAGCTGTAAAGCTGAATGATCTCATTTAATATCCACTGGATAGTCTGATTAGAGTTTGGTCTGAAGCTTAACGGGAGCAGAGAGATATCTGAGTAGAAAAGCCTGCACCTGCAAAGAGGGGAGCGTTTAACACAGAAACAGCATCCCAGTCATAGTCAAATATTTTATACTGAAGTGCAGATTCTTTTATTTGCATAATACTAGGTATATAGGAGGGAAATAGATCTTAAATATGTCACTATTACACTCATAGAACATTACAGAACACGCCTAAAGGTGTTTGAACCCCATCAATCTGCAACGTACAGAAGGAATGTGCAAAATGGTAGTAAAACTAACTAAATAAAAATAATAGGAAAACCAGACATCTTCTTTGGGCAGTTTCAAGTTATTTCCTCTGATGTACCTTGCTGCTGTGGCTCGAGTATGACTCTGCATGTGGTGAACGCTCTAAAAAGTTAGTTCAAAGGAGTCAACAGCAGCATTTTGTTTCACAGAAATAATTTTGCTGAAGGTTCAGAAGTCATTCATTCCACATCTTGATGATTATGTTTATCTGGGTTTCAGGGTTTCTTTAAACGTGTACTTGAGCAATAATTGTTATTTGCAAACATAAAAAGCTTATTACAATGTAGAAGAACAAAAGAGAATGACTTTAAAGAAGAACTCAGAGGGCGGTTTTAACTTTTATTTCTTAAAAGGGAAAAAAATAGATCCTCCTTCCACCATCCCTAATGGCTAAGTCAAATAAGAACAAGCTCCTCAGCAGCTGTGATCCTCAAAATGTTGGCAAATGGTCAGAGAGTCAGTACGCAGTGCGCTCTGCTTACTGCTGTAATCTTAATTAATGCACTGCTGTCTTGTGCTCTCCCCACCTGGTTGTTGCTTCTGTTTCTGTGCTTAGAGAGAAAGCTCTGGGATCACATCAGGGACCATCTTTTTGTTCCATGTCTGTATGGTGTCTCTCTCGGTACTCATGAGCAGGCTCCAGATGTGTTTCACTGTGCTGCAGCTTTTTATTCTGAGTTTTACAAGCTGTGGTCTTCTCGTTTTTCTTCTGGCTTTTGAGCCAATTTTGCTATTAGGTCTTTTTTTGGGTGTAGGAGGGATCTAAAGGCGCTCCTGACTCATTATTTCGTTGCTTATGGGCTGCTAGCGATATAACAAATGCTTAAGCTGTGGGAAGGGTTCATGTCAAAAAACGTTCAACAAATGCCATTACAAGAAAGTATTTCACCCTCCTTTAGGAATTTAATAAGAGCTGGTTTACATATTACAGTACGTGATGTCCTGGCTCTAGTAATTCACTCTAGGATCTTAACTCTGCTCAGACAGTACCTATGTGACTCCATAACCCACATCTAACCCATAAATTTTACTTCTGGAGCTGCAGCAATGACTACAGCGTTTCACAAAGCTGGTAGGGACTTTGTTAATTAAATCAGAAGTAAATACTTCCAATTATACTTCAACTTAATTTGTTCCCTGAGCTAGTTCACTATGGGATTCGCGGTGGAAGAAGAGGGGATCTTAGGGAAGAAATGAGTGTGTGGCAAGGGGGAGGCCAGATGGTGCCTCTTCCAGCAGCACCATTAGCTTGAGCTGGTTTCAATTTCACCGTGGTGCAAGTGCCTCTGCGTTCATGCACTGGAGCATGTGCCAACACGGCAACTGAGGTTTTCCTTCTGTTTACGGTGTCAGAAAACTCCTTCTGTCTCAAAGAAGTCATATCTTCTTCTCGCTTGAGGAATGCACTGAAAATGCAAATCTCTGGTAATTCATTCAGCCTGTTTGTGCTTCAGTCCCTTCCCCTTCCCCTTTTTCTTTTCCTTAACTGTTACTCCGTAATGACTGATGATGCAGAAATTGTGGAACTGAAGTGCTTCATGAACAGTAAAGCTCAGTCCTGCCTTAGTAAGCACTTTATCCCAAAATCCAGTTTTACCATTGCAAAACATGAACTGGCTGATCAGTATCTGTGCTGTTAAATGACACGGGAAGCACTGCAGCACTGATTTTTTATTTATTTATTTATTTATTAATTATCATACCATTGGAGAACATTGAAGTGAAGAGGGACATGATGTGTCCATTACCTTTCTGAGATTTGTCAATAACTTGTGTAATTGCCAAGAACATTACACTAGGAATTGGAAAGCCTGAAATGAAGGAACTGTCTTGAGAGCAAAAACTGCTGTTGGCCTTTGTCTTTCCTTTCAGTTTCCTACCATGGTGATGCTCCTCTGTAAAATCATTTTATCACCAACTGGCAAGTTGCAGAAGTTAAATCTCAGTCTTCTATGTCCTAAAGACCTGGCTTCGTCAGCACAGGTCACCTTATTGAAGTCTCTTGTGAGCAGGGAAATGATGTGTGGTATTTTAAACACAAATTTGCTTTCTCTTTGGCCAGTTCTCATCAAACACGAAGTGGAAGTATTGTCTCTATCTTTTTTTGGTGGCCTGGCTGTTAAGTTACATGGCAGAGTGAAACGAAACAGCAGACTATGCTATTTACTAAAAAGTGAAAACACCTTATTTTGTCTTCAACAAAATCGATCCTGTTTCTGATACAAATGCGAGAGAAACTCACACAGGGCTTTCCACGGACATTTTTGACAGATGCAGTTTATAAACTTTTAAGATAAACGCTGGTGTTGCTGTTTGAGAAGTATAGATGTAGGCTGCGGGTTTTAGGGTTTTAGGAGGGTGAACACTGGAGGTCCTCAAGACAACCTGGCTGAAACTCAGTTCTCTTTCTGCCACCTTCCTTCTACACCACTACCGATTCTTGCAGATATTGAGATTTAGCAATCAGCAATTGAAAAGCTTTAGTTTTACCTTTCCAAAAGAAATAACTCTCTCTTTGTTAATTAATGTATTTAAATGCCTGGGTAAATGCTGCTATTTGACCCTCCAGTACAGGGAGACTAAAATCCTACAAACTCTAAAAGGAGGTACAAGGCTTAAAGCCCATCTCTAAAGTGGAGATGATATTTTTGACTCTTTTTTTTTTTTTTTCTTAATTCTAATGGAGGTGAACATAAAAGAAAATGAACCTATGCTAACAACTTAGAGAGGATCTGTCCACATCAGAAAATTGGTTATGCAGTCGGATCACTGAGAGTATGGACTGGGGCAAGAGGTACAGTGTGTCTCACCTAGGGGAAGCACAAAATTTTATTTTAATGTTGTTGGGACTACTGAAAAACTTGGATATTTTGTGAGTGATAACAGTACAGAAATATTCTTAAATAAAAACAAAACAAAACAAAAAAACCCATTCTCCTGTGTTAAAATGAACAGAATATCTCTGATATGGAACCGGAGGAATTTAGGAGTAATAAGAGATCCAGACAGCTTTAGTTTAAGAACATGGAGACAAACTGAAGGAAATTCAAATGTTAGTACAGAAACTGTCAAACTTTCAATCCTGCTTTCATTATTCCCAATAAATAATTTAGATTGTTTCAAATTCAGATTGTTTACTTTCAGCAATTCATGACACTTACTAGTTTTGTTTTGCTTTTGATAGGGAAAATAATAAATTATCCACTGGACTGTTAATGTCACACAGAACCAATCAGATGTATAATCATGCATGATATACTATCAGTTCTCATGTATTGAAATAATGTTAATTATGAGGATTTCATTTATTAATGTTAAATATGTAGTTCTGCTGTGTAACTGAAATTAATAGATTGTAATTTTGAAGGGTTACTAGCACCATCTTTAGAGTTTATTAATTAGTTATGTGTTATGTCTTTTTTGACTGGGAAAGCTTATGCTGCGTTCATATTACACATTCTTTATTGCCAAAAATTGGAGCTAGAAGGTCAAAATGAAAGATTTAAGGTCAGAATTAATTCATTTTTTTGGAAATCATCCTTCAAAGTCAAGAATTTCTCTTAGTTCTACAGAGGCTGAGGCTAACGTGAGTAAGGAACAAATACATTATAATTTAATCTATTTTATAAAATTCTATAATATGACTATTGTTAGTGCATGAAAAATCTCATGTAGATTCACTACAAAAATATAGCAAGGTGCAGCTGATATGCAAGTCTAGGTTAAGAGCAATGAAAACAATGCACTGAAGCAACCATTCTCAGTTATCAGTATTAAGTGTGGTAGGAGTACACATGGTACTCTTACCTTCCTTCTTTTTTTTTTTTTTCTTTTTTTCTTTTTTTCTCCCCTGTGTTGAGGAAAAGATAAAAAAGGGCAATTAGACCATGACAGGATATATTTTTGTCTCACTTGGGTTCCTTCAAAAATCCCATTAGGCACTTATTAGCTTCTTAACATGCCTAATAACTCATAAAATTTTTTTTAAGTGATTTGTCCAATGAAACACAGATCATTGCTGGCATTATCAGAAACTAAATCTAAGGGAAGTTTCCTTGTCTTGTTACAAAGCAATAGCCATAAGATCTGGGATATTTCTCCAACTGTTCAGAACCTTTAATATACCATCGCGGTAAATTAAGGGTAATTTTTTTTTTTAAGTTGAAAAATACAACTTCATTTGCATCAGTAGAAGACTTCTCAGAACCTATGAAAAAGGGTTTGAAGACAAGCGCCGAGCAAGTTCTGAAAGGGGATGGAATAGTCCCATTGGGAGAGCATACTATTAAAAGAAAACAAAACAAAACAAAACCAACAACAAAACAAAAAAGAAAGATGAAAAGCTTCTTACCTACTTTCCTTGTTTCCTAAGATTTTTCTCATATTTGTTTCTCACAGATTTTCTCTTTTCAATGGTCTTCCGGGCCTTGGTGAGGTATAGTCTGTGTTGTACCTCTCTTGCGCCATAGTAGCCCTGGGTGCAGATCATACCAAAGCCATCTAGGGCAACACAACAGAAGTCAAGGGTAAGCTCACACTGCAACCAAACATATGCTCCTAATTCACCTTGAAGGAAAAGCTGAGCACATTTATTAATAGTAAAATCGTAATGGGAAAAAAAAAAAGGCGCTGAATTAATGATGAAACAGAAATTGCAGTCATCCAGGACGCTGGTTATAACCTGATGTTCCCCTTGTGCTCAACAAACTCTACAAGTTGCGCATGTTAAATGCTGCAAGCAACCGAAAATGGATGAGGCAAGAAAACAAGCCTTGGAGAGAGGAAAGTACAAAGTCATTATGATTTTTGAACTTCCAGTAAATCAATCTCTTCCCTGCTGCTTGACCTGATGCCAGATACCAAGTTCCCCCAGATATGTGTTTAGAGTGGAATTCTAGTTGTAATGGAACAAACATTGAGGAAAAACTTGCCAAAAAATGAAAACAAAACGCCCGCCTTTTAAATCTCCTAAAAAGGAGAAAAAACGTAGAACAAAATGTTGCTTTTACCTTGCCTAAACTATATGTTCAGCAATGCTGAATACTGAGGCTTCCCAGAGATACCTCAAGCCCCTTTTAGTTAGATACACTGAGAAAGCTACAGCTCAAGAAAACAAATAAAGTGCTACAGAATTGGATTGCCTTAAAACGTCTTATCTGTTAATGTGACTAACGCTGTTGAATAATGTGAAGCAGAACACATAAGGGATTTATTTGTTTACGGTATAGTTTTTATTTTTACAGTCAAGAGAAGAAAAGACTAAATTTTGTACAAGACAGTAGAGTAGGCTGTCAAGAATTACGGATATGGAGCATTGTTTATTTGAAGACCTGTGAACAGGAGCTGTCAGACAGAGCTGGCAAGCACAGCACACAGCCCAGTCTTTTCAGAGGTCACTGACACTGAAACACCCTTTTACAGAGCAGCTGCAGAAAACCAGAGCAAAATATGACAGCGTGGAGACAGTGGGGTTCAGTCAGTTGCTCTTAGCAGCAATTGCTCTGGAGAGGTACAATCAAGCTCCTCATTACATGTGCTTGCAGAATTGGTACCTATAGAAAGTAGAGGTAGGCTTGCGTGGAAACAGCAGATCTACTTTGCCCATATTTATGGCTTCTATTTCAGTGAGTTTCAGATAGATTTCCAGGTCTTGGAAAAGTTTAGATTTGGATTGTGGTATGATTTTAATTTCCTCTTCTGAAAACGCTGCTAGTGAGGAAAAGGCTTTCATTGTAGATGTTAAGCTCTGTGGTGATCAGCTGAGACTTTTTCTAGCAGCAACATTTTTCTGTTTTGTCTTAATATTTAGAACCACTCACAAAAACAGTTTCAATATACTTTTTTAGTATTTGCGGCAGGGTTTTACCTTTACTGGTAGCCTGCAGAAGGGCATGAATACCCTTGGGTGTTTATACAAGTGTGTTCCTTACGATAACACCTTGACTGAAGGGCTTTTAAAATGTTTTCCTTCTTAATTAGATTTTTATCTTAAATCAGATTTTGATTAAATGAAAACTGCAGGCAGATTTTAGTGGTGGTGGTAAAAATATTTGGAAAAGGAAAAGAGAGATTTTCCTCTTTTTTCTTCTGTGGGTGACTATTTCAAAGAAGAGCTGAAAAATTTAATTTGGCTATGAAGCTGCTGTCTCCTTTGGAAATCCTGGAAATGCTTCCCTGTGCCTCCCTTTCCAGCATTGCACATGGTTGGCTATCCTGTAGCTCTCGTGATTCGCTTCACCCAGAAGACTTTTGTCACATATTTTCGTCTTTGCATGATAGAACATGGGAGAAACAGCCCAACCAAGAAGCCGCCAGAGAGAATCATTTGGACATTAAGTCCTTCTTTAGTGCCTTTCTTCATGGAAGACTTCGTTGATAAGTTTTTGCCCAATAATCACACTTTGCCCTAGAGAATGTCATCTTGCATTTGATTTTTGTCATATTGTACATGGGGAGGGGAAAAATGCAAATCTGGTAACCTTACTTTTGACCTTAGAATGCAGATGGGCTTTTCTGTTGCGGAAGATGATTTTGGTGAAGGACTGGATGTCCTAAGTTGCTGGGAAAGTGAGTAGCAACCAGCAAATCTTTGATTTTAATACAGTCAACTCATTTGCAGTGCTGGAACCCTTTTGTGCTTTTACCAGCACATGGAATATGAAACAGTTATTTGCAAACAGCCATAATACTGACTAGAAACCAAAATGAACCTGTATGATTTACTTCCCATTTGAAACATGCTCTGATCTTCAGTTTCTACTGCTAGCCAGTCAGCAATGAGAAAATCATTTATAAACCCATGTTTCCAGGAGTAAAAACAAACATCAGAGTTACTGCTTGGTACTTAAGTCTTATGACAATGTGCATCCCACAGCTCTGTCATTAAAGGTCTCCAATACATGGTATTTGTGAGCTAGTCCACTTGAAACTAGTCCTTTCAATGCCCTATGAAGATGAAGGTTATGGTTATAATTGGAGTTGCTTAATTCTCTGGGACTTGGCTTTTGCGATGAACTACTAATCCTGAATTGTAGCAAACAACTCTTTCACTGCTGTACTGTTTTCCAGGGATACTTTACTTCCTCAAAGGGAAAAATGCAACCAAACAAAACCCAAATCCTGCTCTGCTTAGGAATGGAAAGCTCTTTATTCATCCAGCCTTTTGTCACTGGGGAGACCTGTGCATGTAGATTACCTTGGGATGGTGAGGTACGAAAATTCCTTCTGTCAAATGCCCCCGCTCTGAAATTAGAGAAAGAAATCAATCATGAGAGAAATGCATCAAAAACTTTTGTGCAAGAGAGTCAAGAGTGACAGATGGTCTGAGTCTGGAACATATGGATTTTGTCAGACAACAGAAAAAAATATATAAGATCATGTTATGGAAAAGTACATGTAACCTCTCTGTGTGTACTCTTAAGAGAGAAAGAAGGCGGCAGAGTGTTTCAAAACTTATCATTTTTTTCTTTGACAATGATTTAGAGACAAGTGGATGAGAAAATATTTGGTACTCAACCTTTCTAACCTCCCAAGAAACGCTGATGCCAGGAAAAACAGATGGCACTCAGGTCTCTTCTGAAATGACAGTTATTCCGCTCTTGCCAGATCTCTGTGGTGTGCAAAATATATGGTATAAGTCACTATCAGAAAACAAGTCATTAATTAATAACATTTCACTGCTCAAGGATCAGATAGGTGAGAGTACCAGTCAGGCAGCTGCCTCTAAGAAATCTGCTTGGCAGAGGAGGAGAATGGGCACAGTAAGAGATCACTCTCCCCACCCCCGTTACCTGTAACGTGGGCATCCATCATTACAGCTGATCAAGCCTAAAAGTATTTATCATCCCTAGGGCATGAAGCTGTTTGCAGTCCAGAGTATAAAGAAAACATAAGTGAAAAAACTCAGAATGATCAGTCAAGTAAAAAAAAAAAAAAAAGTGGGAAAACCAGACAGTAGAATAACAGAAAAATTCCAATTAAATCCTTAACTGTAATTAAATTCGGTGTGAAGTGACAAACAGCACTTGCAGAATGATTTTTGCTGTTGATGCACTTACTATGTAACTTATGTGGTTTTTCTTCACAGTTACCATGCTAGTGTTCTTTTGGCTAGTTACAAACAGGAGTTACCTCCAGGAGCACAATTAACACCTGCATTTTACTCCAAGATTTATGTCAGTGCAGCTCTATAGATGGTTGAAATCAGGGCTTTCCAGTGAAACTAGGACATGGCCTTAGCCGAGACAGAGACCCAAACACTTATCATTGTCTTCCCCACCCTTGCATTGATGTGTGAAACTTTTAGAATCTCATTTACTGGGCATGAAATAGTATATTGCATGATATGCAATATTGCATGATATATTGCATGTTTGTGCTAAATTGGCTGCAGTGCTCTATGTGATATGTGCTTACCAAGGATTTGTCTTTGGACGTGCTGTTAGAGAGGCTGACTCTTCTGAAGGTGTGCTTGCCTTTTCAATGGTAGTGTAGAGTGAGTCCTTCACCACATCTGTACCAGACTGAGTGAGGTGTTCAATATGAAACACATTTCTCTGACAGTATGTGTTTTCAGAGGAGGTGCACCTTGTTCCTGGCAGAGTCAGTCACCTTTTGCATTTTGCCATCTCTGTTTTCCATATCCATCACCAGCTCTTTTATATATCCTGTGGTCATTTTGTTTGTGAAGAAGTCTGTCTTGTTTGAAAAATTTTAAGAAGAATGTCTCCTGAGATTGTGCATGCAAAGCTAAGGTGGTTTTGTGTGTTGTTTGTTCGTTTGTTTGTTTTTTAAAGTGAGTTTCATGCTTATGAAGAAATTGTTTCCATGTACATCTGCCTTGAGGGTATGGCTGGAGTCCTGCTTGGAGAGCTGTGCTGGTGGGGAGGGTGAACCTGGAGCCGGGTACTGGTCAGACAGTTATCACTCCCCCCGAAACCTGCAGTAACAACAGGGTGTGAGCTCTGTTATTTAATGTGTCAGCCTTAGGAACTGAACTGTGAGCTTATTTTGCAGAAACAAAACAGCCAGGAGGGCACCAGGTTCACTGCTGAGCAGGTTCTCCTCCAGCCTTTTCAGCAAGATGCCAACAGCCCAAGTTTCCGGGTTGGGAAACTGCTGAACTTCTCGTTCTCCCAAGAGAAAAGCTGTCTGAGCCAAGTTTATCTTCACTTCCCAAAACTTCCAAAGTTTTAGTTCACAAAGTTGCTGTTCATCAGCATCTTTTGTTTTTCAGTTATTCTGACTTTCTGTGAAGAATTTCTATCCTTCCACTGAGTTCCTCGGGGAGGAACTGGAAGTAGACTGGGAAGCTAAAGATTTCCATGAGATGCTCTACTCCAAAGCTCTTTGAAAACAGTGTGAAAACATGGGGCCTCTGAGGCTGGGTCACAGGAGGTTAGTTCCCTCTAAACTCTTCTTATCAGCCTAGCAAAAACATCTGTGTTAAGATATTCACTGCATATCTGCACAAAGGATGTAAAATATAAAACAAGCCTCCAAAGGGACAGCAGCTGCATAATTTAATTGTTTCTTCAAGCAAGATTCATTCAGTTAAGACATCCAAAAGGTTATTCCATGCCCATGGAATAAAGAAGACCTTGGGCAGCAGGTTTTCTCAGTTCTTGGCTTCCAAACATCAAATAAATCCTTTCTTCTTGGTTGCTGAGAGCAAAGACAGGCCTGCAGTGGTGACACACTGCCCAGGGAAATCTTTCTGTGTAACTGTTCTTGTTTCTACAGGGATAGAAAAAGTGACCCACATCTAAACCAGGAGCCATCTTTTTGTCTGTTGTTGTACTTGGCCTCACGCAGGTTTCTCTATGACTTTTTTTTTTAAATTATTCTTATTTTTCTTGATATCATTGTAAAATGCAATAGATTTGTTCAGTTTAATTAGGATCAGTTACTACCAAAGGTAGTTTTAACCTGATCTTCAAGCAATTTTCATTTTAATTATGCTTTTATTAGCAAATTTCGAAGTTGCAGCCAAGTCTATTGTGCGCTGCTTGTATTGGTATATGTTCAACTATATATTTTTGAAATTGTATCTTAACCTTGTCCTAAGAAGTAGAAGATTTCTTTAAATAAGATTATCCTAATTCAGCCTGTGTCCTATTTTTCCACAAGATAAGAGATCTCATGGCTGTTGAACAACTCTCCAATACTGGCCTTTTATATTACTTAGAGAGAATATGGGCATATAGGTACAGTACTACAAATGTAATACTGTGTCTATACCTATTAACATCGCCTTCTGAATTAAAAAGCGTCCAGTGGTATCAATAGTGAACTATATGAAAAAAGATTCAGACTGTGACCTCCCACCTGCTCCAGTCAGAGATCATCAGCCAAAAAAAAAAAAATTGTATCACATTTTATATGCTTGCAAGTAGCTGAGGTCAGAGAAATACAGAGCCTACAGAATATTGCCCCAGAGTACTGCTGGAATTAAAGCATTAAATTAAAGCATAAAATTAAAGCATTTGGCTATGACCCAAAAGCTTTGGTAATGTGCAAGTAAACTGGATGATAAAAAAGATTGTAGTTGCAGGATGGTTATTTTGGCTGAATTTAGAAGCTGAAATTGGTGATGCAGAGGAGAAACAAGATTAGGGCTGGATGAAGTTTCTGGCTGATTAAATTTGGACACTGTTAAGAGTGGAGGTGTCTGAAACTGGACTGAGACTCTGTATTTGTTTGGAATTAGACAGAGGTCCTGGATCAGAAGCATGATCGAGATGGTCTTCAGCTACAGTCCTATGACAGTCCTATAGTTGGGCAGAGCCATGGTCAGTGATGCTGACTACAATACAGAATTAGGTTGACACCTAGACGTAGAACTAAAATATGACTGGAAGTAGTTAGGCTACTCAATCAAGACTGAATTTTGCCTGCAGACTGGATTTAATCTGGTTCCTTCATACACTTTGGACTTGGAGGGATGGAGGTCTGAGCAGCAGTTATGAAAAAAAATGCTCTCAGGTTTATAATGAGATTGTCATCAGACAGTTCACAACTCCTGTGCAAACATGTGATTACTATGGCTAGAGTAAGAGCTGGAGACTAGTGCTCCAGAGACAGAAGACAACTTCTTTCATCTGTGATTAGGATTGAAGACACAGGATGGTTTGGGATTGTAGATCAGTGAAAGCCTCTCTACAGCTGGAGTGGAGGTGTGGATAGGGTCAACGCATCTAAATAGTTGGCATAGAAGATGATGAACCTGCTTTGAGTTAGAATTTTGCCCAGTGCTGATGCTGGGTGGCACTATGGTGAGTTAAGTTTAAGGGGTGGAGGCAGCTCTGGTTTGGAGATGGTTGTTGCACTGGAAGTCTTAGACTACAACCTCATGGGGGCTGAGATAGGCAGAATGGGGTTAGATGAATATTTGTTCCATGAGTAAACAATTTCATGAACATGCAGAAATTAATTTGCCTTTGTTTTATTCAGTGTTACACAGAGATTAAAATGACGGTGAATACTTAAGAAATATAAGCTTGTTATAACGAACAGATGGCAGCTCAGTGAAGATTTGTATGAAGAAGATAACCAGTCCTTTTGTTTACAACACATGCATGTCCTGTTTTGTTTTAATTATATCGTTGTTTTTCCACCCAGGCTATTCACTTAAAAAAACAACAAAAACAAAACCTACCACCACTGTGTTTATGTCAGCAAAGCTAATAAGCAACCCGCAAAGTGGAACCGTGTAAGCAAATGCTCATGAATATTGAGAACTTTCTGATAGATGTGGTGTCTGCCTGTGTTGTTTGGATCCATCTTGATGTCCCTTGTGAAGTCAAAGGAAGTCAGAACAAAAATCATCTTCAATAGCTGTCTGGCCAGAAGCTCAGTGCTTTTCTGAATGTTTTTATGTTATGCTTTGTTAAATCCATTTAAGAGTCTTATGTTCACGAGACTGAAATATATGAGGAGGGGAAAACTGAAATGCTTTCCCTCTTGTCAAAGTCTGTAGGTTTAAGACAGGATTTAAACAGTTTCTAACTCTTTTATTGTCTAATATACTTTGCACTGTAAATGGCAACATTTAATTACAGGTAATAAACACAGAAGCCACTAATAGGATTATCAACACCAGTTTTCATTGCCTTGTGCTGTCAGGTAGGAAAGGGAATGGCGCAATATGTTATTGTAGCCTTAGCACCGGGCCCCACTAACCGTCAAAACAATCACCTGACGGATGTGCATTTGAAAAGAAGAATTATTTATTCCTCTTCTTTTCAGCCCCTTTTGGAAGAACCTTCTGCCGCTTCCCATGGCTGCAATACCCTCTAGCGGCACCGGGCCCGCCGGCAGCAGCCGGGGAGGCTGCGATGGCCCAAGCAGTGGCCGGAGTGGTGGCCGGTTCTGAGGCCCTGGGCTGCAGGTGGACGTGGAGCCAGGGCCGGGATTTGGGGGGAGCTGGTGCTCGGGGATTGCGGTGCCTTAGTTTTCTTTCTTTTTCTTTTTTTTTTTTTCCCCTTAATAGAGTGTTCAGTTCATAAAAATAGTGTCCACTATCTAATTCTTTTCTAACCTTGTTCAGTGTTTCATACCAAATCCCTGAGCTGTTCTAGTCTGGAAATATCCAAATTATAATAGACTTACATCTCAGCTGTTAATACTGTTCAGTCATTCAGTATTAAGCAAAGTTTAACAACCTACCCTTACCTAAAAAAGCCAAAGCAAATATGACTACTCACGTTTGACTTAAACCAACATCATTACCCAAAGAAAAATTTGATGTCACCAGTGTTTTGATGAGGATGAATTTCTTGTGGTGTACTATATATTATATCAAAATAATGTGATGTTTCAAAGAAGCACTCAGAGCCTGTAAAGTTTTGGAACTCTTTACTGTCAGCATTACTGTCAACAGTATATACATGGCACCTTGTGCATACACTGTGTTTCATGCTGGGTTTCTGCTTCATTCGGTGAACACAAAGGCCAGAGCCCATAAAATTAACAGCTGCTTACTCTAATCTGTGGCTTCAGGCCTCATATAGGTTGTAATCTACCTGCAAGTGCAAAATTATTTGGTTTTCTTCATCTTTCTGACTCCACTGTAGCAACCTGGGGTAGTACAAATCCTGACATTGTTGAGGAAAGGTGCAATGGGTGGAGGAGATGTCATATTATTTCTTTTCACAGTTCAGAAACTGAGGCACAGTATTTTGACATCAATAGCAGAAATATGCTCTTAATTCAGATTGCCAGTGTAGAAAGTCTACGCTATGATTTTTTCAGAGTACTTAACATTTCCCAAAGCTGTGGGAATGATTTTAGTCTGCTTCAGTTGCTCTGTTCTTCTGAAATATGACCTCAGAGATCAAGCTGGGAACACACATAATATCGAATATGCAATCGGAGGCCATCTTTCAAAACTTAGTTTCAGTGATTTACTTGTCATCACACATTTAATCTGTGTTCCTTCAGCTGCATTCCTCACAGAAGCAACCTTCCTCCTAAAATCTTGTCTCATCCTCTTCATTTCTGCAAACTTCATCCAAAAATCAGTGAATTGCTCTAAACACTCTAGGCCTTCACTACACAGCCCAAAATGAGTTTTGTAGTTCCTTTTACGCATGTGCTTGAAGACTTGGAAGAAAAGAAAGAGAATACAATTACAGATAATACCTTTGTGTGTACAGCATAGCTGGGCTGACAGCCCCCAAAGCTGTCTTTCCTGTTTTCTAAGAATATCCGATTGAAGCCTTCTTTGTGCTATCCTTTTAATAGCACTGTGTCTAGCCTGTGTGTGCATAATGTAAATTCCCAGGTTTTTAGGAAAAAAACAAGATGAAAAAAGACACCATGCAAAACCAGCTCTTTGCTGTATTTTCCCATCCTCAGCTATTAATTTCCCTTCAGTTTCCTGTGCCTGGAGTCCAGCACTGGAGCATTTCAGTTATTTCACATAACCAAAGGTAAGTTTAAGGAGAAACATTAACTTTTAGAAGACATCTTTAGTGCATAAATGGGAGAGGTCTAGATGAACAGAACTGTTTATTTTAAACCACTAGATTTAAGATATCATTAAATTTGAGAAGCTATCAGCCTGATAGCACTGCACTTTTATTTTAGTTCAATTTTGTTACATAGGAAGCTTGAATTATGTGTCTTGTTCTGTTAATTTGGTTTTTGATCTTACTGTTACATTTACAAATAATTTCTTTTTTTTTTTTTTTAATACTGTTATCCTCAATTCAGAAAACAGATACATTAGTAAATACTCAAAGCTCATTCTGTGCTGCATAGTGCTGTGTTTTGGTGCAAGATATTTACTTCCAAAATGGTGCAACCTATTCAAATTCTTGGGGTAAAGACAACATTATTTTTGCCATTGCTTCCTCAGGATACTCTGGGTTGTCCCAGCAAGGATTTAGGATTTGTTCTTAGCCAGCATGGCCAAGCTCATGTATTTCTAAAATCTTTGATTTGGACAGTCTCAAGCTATCTGTCTTTGACAGTGATTTAAACTACTCTACATTATGACAGCTGTATGTTCACAGCTGTATGGGAAAGTGCTGCTTTACTTCTACAACCTCTTAACAGGCTATTTGAGATGTAGGATGGTGCAGGCTCTAAGACATGGTAAACTGGTCACACTGACAATAAGGATTGACTTTTATTCATTTTGCAATCAGATTCCTGCCATAAGAAGACTTAGCTCACTTGTAGATTACTCGAAAATATAAACGAATAATTCAAAAAGCTTACTTGTGGTCCATGTGTTTGCTAGTCTTTTGGGAAAAAAACCAAACCAAAACAAAACTTCTTTATGTTGGAATATCCCTTAAAATTTTCACCACCTTGTGAAAAAAGGTTTAGTTGTGAATATCAGTGACATAAAACTGAATTTTTATGTCAGCAACTTTTAGTGGAGAATGAGGGATGCCCAACTTATTTCTGCAGGGTAAGTCACCCATAGGGGAGCTGACAGAAGGCATTCTTCACCAAAAGAACTATCTTTCATTGCAGCTCAGTCAGTTACATGATTCAATCATCCCCTTTGCACTCCCTGCAGAGAAAACTTGAAATGACCCTTAAGCTTTCTCCCCTCAGCTCTCAAAGCCTTTTCAGACTGCCGGGCTGCTGTTGTTTTTGGTGTCAAATAGAGAAAACGGGGATTTGGTAAAGTTGTCTCTCTCATTAAAGTACAGTGTTTCAGTTGAAGGCATGAACACTTGACCTGCTTTATTCTCTCAATTTCTGACTTTACTTTCCTGCTTTGGTGATCTTGTGTGAAGCCATCACATGTAGTTTTATAAGAGCAAACAAACCTAGGAGATCTCTGTCAAAAATCCCGGTAACTTCTATTAAAAGGTTGCTTAGCTGTATTTCTCCATAACAACTGATATCATAGGCCAAGCCTGCTGCTGTTTGAAATCAATTTTTTTCTCAAAACGTGAAAAATGTGATTTCTTCTTGCCCATCTGCCTTTGTAGACCCTTATATTCCCGTCTCTAATCCTGTAGCATGACAGTGTTAGGTTTCAGCTAAGACTATTAAAAAGGTTCTGCTTGGTTAACCAAACACAATAAATAATTTTACGTTTTGTACCCAGGTACTCAGCATGCCTCAAAAAATCCAGTTCAGACTGACCTTTTTGATTTCACTGTGCCCTTGCACACCTCCTTCCAAATGACAGGTTTGCAGCTTGGGTTTTTCGGGTTGGGCTGGGCCAGGGACTGCTGCAGACTTTCATCCCCAGCAGCAGCTCAGTTCCTCTGCGGTGGGAGCCGGACTGTTTTGCAGCTACAACCAGTCACTACAATCTGGTCTCAGTCCCCTGCCCTGAAGGGGAAGATGGCAGCAAACTACAGATGGTAAAATCTGTATTGCAATACTCGTGCGATCACTACAGCAGTCAGAGGCATAGGAAATACTGTCCTCAATGAACCAAATGAGGAAAATGTCATTATGTTTGGTGACACATGCCTGGGTCCATCTCAGCTGCTTAAAATATCTGGATGAAGCCTGAATTAGCAGATAAATAAGATAAAGTATACGGTATTTTAAAAGCTTTCCTTAAACCAAAAAAAAAAAAAAGAAAAATACTTCTGTTTTCCAATGTAGCATGATGGCTGTGGAATTCAGTGTGATTTTTGATTTTTTGACATTTGCATAGAACCACAGTAACACTTGGCTGGGTTAAGCCACATAACTATAGCGGTATTACTAAAGACACCGTATTCTGTATGTAGATGAAACCGTTTTGTTAGAGAAGTGCTTAACCTGCTACAGCCTATTCTGATTTGGTAAATTGAAACAAGCTATATGAGGAGGCATTAGATAATGATAAAATAGATATAGTAAGGCAAAAGTTGACACTGGTGTATCAATGCATTCCTCTATTGGCACAATAATGCCAGTAAAGCATTGAGTATAGATCAGGCCTAGAAACATTACTAACTTGAAAGGTAATGTGTTAAAACAGTGTTAAATGTTCGTTATGGTCTGAAGTGAAAGCTTAAGATCTGACAATATCTTATGAAATAATACTAGGCAATTCCATGGCTATGGGGATTTAGACTCTTGTGGGTTTTTTACCTTAGTTTTCTGGTGAAATTCAGACCCTAAGAAATAGTGAAGCTGAGGAGAGATTTTTGAACTAATAAAAATTGGATCAGATTCCAAGGAGGATAAGCTGAAGAGAAGGCGCAACATTTTGTTATAAACTACACCAACACAAGTTTTCTGACACTTCTGAAAAACTCAATGCACAGTAGTGATGGGTAGTGTTTTGCTGGTGTTGTTGATTGTTGCCATGTATCCTTTCTTGTGTAGCCACTCCTACATGAAAAACTTTGCATTCATACCCTTCTGGATGACATGAAAATCACATTAATGCATCTTTTTTACCCTGTGAAAAATACAGAATGTCAAAGAAGACCCAAACCATTTATTTTCATACAAGCACTTTTTGCTGTAGAAATATAACATTATGAAAAGCCTCCATTTTCTCATCAGTCACAAGTAGTAAATAACTTAAGTGTATCACATTATAACCATTTAACAAATACTCTCAAACCAGCAGCAACATTTAACTCTGTGAAATAGATTTGTTCTGGATATAAACCAAGGAGAGCAGAATGCATATTTCTCAGCCCTTGTGGATACATATGATGGAGTCATGCCAGATGACTTGAATTAAGATGGGGCATGTGTATAATGAGTATCCCCTGAACAGAGATGTTTATATACATTTCCTCCCAACCTCCCCTTTTCCCTCCCTCCCAAATGCTGCTTATTATGTCTCTCTTTTTTCCCTCACTGATAAGTGAATTTTGAAGTTATGTTGCAGTTTTCTCAATACCGGATAAATGTGTGTAATATGTCTCTCATAAAATGTTACTACGCAGATGGGACTGGGAAAACTTTTTTCAGTTTATGAAGCCATCGTTAGTAATATCTACCACTTATGAATAATAAAAGAAAATGGCCTTTGGCAAATTTTAGAGTTTTGTTTTGCTTTCTGTGGAAATCCTTGAAGAAAATGAAAGCTCAGACATCAAATGATCAAAGCTTGTGTTATAAAATCTCCTCAGGTGCAGTCATATACAGCATCTGTGATTCACATGGGTGATACCTTTCACACATGCAGCAAATTCTTTTGTTAACTCTTTTTTTTTTTTTTTTTTTTCCTTCCACCACTCTTACACCAACAGGCAGCTATCAGTTGCAGTTAGTTCTCATTCTGTATTTTTAATGGGTAAACAAAATGAGCTAGGGTACTACCTATTTTTATTTGTTTTGATTATTGTACTATATATCTGTCTGTCTTTGTGATGACAAATGAAAGAAGATATTAATAATAGATTGAAATAAACAGCTAGTAAATGTGATCTGGAATGAAGCTGGACCAGAGGAAGAAAAGTAGATTATAAAACTATTATAAAATAAAGTTTCACTTTATTAAGAAATAAATGGTGGTGAAAGGTAATAGTTTCGTATATAACTGGAGCTGGAAACAAATGGGACAGTTTGGCTGATTCTGGCCTATCAGTGCCTCCAGAAGCTGCCATGATGCTGTTCTGAGCATATATTGCCCTACTCTGTTCACAATAGGTACGAAGCTTTAGAGGCTGAGGGGAAAAGGAGCAAGTTCTTGCTTTGCTGTCACTTATGTGCTCCCGCAGCTCGGTTTTAAGGAGCTCTCTCCTGATCTGTGCAGGACATGGTATCTGTAGGAGGAACACATGATTTGGAGCTTTCTGGCAGGAGTTCAAAGAAGCTGAGACTGGATAGTGATGGCAAAACGGGAGAAAAGTAACTGGAAGAGTAGCTCAGGTTTGGCGTTTCTCGTTTATGAGTCCACATGTGGAAAAGAGCTTCTTAGCTCCAAGGTAGGTGCTGAGCACACAGAATAGATGGAGTTATGAGATGTCAGTGGGAGCATTTATTTGGCATTTGAACCCTGATGCACTTTGTCATGCCTGAGGTGCTGCAGTCTGCGTGGGGCTGCATGAGACTGTCTCGTAGTTATAGGAATTCAAGGGCATTGGCAAAGAGAGGAAAAAAATATCTACTGTTGTTCATCCGGAGGTACCAATGGAAATATCAAAGAGGAACTTGTCACAGTCATTGAAAAATTACAGCAGGGATATATTGACCAGTGCTACATGATGAAAGATTCAGTAAATGAATACTTTAGCTTGGAACATGTGAAGGCTGTAGACAAAACATCCTTAGATATCAAAAACTAAACGTTAATGTTTCAGTAGGAAGGTAAACGAGAAAGTGACTGAGATTCGCATCGTTATTCACTGGTAATTCTCAAGAACTGGAAAATGATGAAAGGGAATTTTACAAAGAATCAAAGACACGTTGTTGCCTTAGAGGTAAGATTGCCAGGAATTTCCTGCAGACTTTGGAGATTTAAGCAAGTTTGGGATTTGACCCAAAGTCTTCAGTTTCTAAAAGAAAAATGAAATATACTCCTTATTCCGTCTTTGGCAGTACACAAAGTTGCTTTTGTTCATGTTTTGATTTACAGAGCTGGTCCCTATCAGACATCTGTTGCTGGATGGATTAACAACACACAGTATTTATTTCTTGGCATGGCTGTGCAAACCTCTCAGTAAAAAAAGATAAAATATCAGTGACTATAAACCACAGTATTTCAAGTAAGAAAAAAATAACGAGTCCACTAATCATGTGGTAAATTATTAAAACATTCCTTTTACTTATCATAATAACAAAGAACAAGATGCAAAATGATATATATTTCTAAAAAAAAAAGTATATTTATGTCTATATTTATATTGATGTGTTCTGCTTTGATTTAATTGAGTATTATGATGGAATGTATGGTAAAACCAAAGTCATATTAATAACTCTGCAAAGCCTAGGATCTGTATCTAATTTTAAGCACATGAATAATATGATTGACTCAAGTAGGTTTACCTGGAGGTTTAAAATTGTGTTGCATATTCTTGTCATAGCTTGAGCCTTATTTTCTTGCTAATCCACAAGTATTTCAAATATCAAGTTTTCATCTAATTTTATTTAATTAGTAAGAAGTGAAATGGTGTCAATATGCAAGGTAAAAGGGGGGAGAGGTGAGAAATATGGCATTCGAGACAGATATCTTAGTGTTCTGACTGAAAATTCAGAGTGATTTGAGTGATATGAAAATGAACAGCATGTCATTATTGACTTGTGATTTCTGTCCTGTTGGGGCTTGTCTGAAATGGACCAGGACTAGGTTTTACCCAGCTTTATTCAATTAATAAGTAATTGTTAAGATCATATTAATTGAATGCAAATAGATAAAATGAAAACCACAGGTTATATGACTTTTGCAAACTTTGGATGTTTACTGCTGAAAGCTATCTTATCACGTAAAGACAATATAATCCACTTGTTTATGAAATTTTTCTACCTATTAAAGGCAACACTTGTGCATAATTGTAAATTTCTAGAAAAAAAGATCTAACATAAATAAAAGTAAACGTGCTAATATCTATAAAGTGACGATGCAAAAATTCAGACATATATATACATGCATGGGTACAAGCAAACCGCAGCATTTCTTTCCAAGCTGGTTAGACATCACACAGTTCCAGTCTGAAAACTGTAGACTAGTGTAAACGGAGTGAAATAATTCCTTATCAGCCCAGGGACAGTAACATGCTAATACAGACAGAAGACTTTCAGACAAGATCTGAAGATAGTAGGCACGCTGGGCCACCTATGTAAATAATCCTTGAAATTTTTAATCATAACTGATATAAAAATGGGATGAAATCTTTGGTGTCAAGCTTAGTAGATTCTAAGACCTGATATCTTGAATTACAGAAAATAGCTTCATAGTGGTGGCACAGTTTGGTACATGAAAGGGTAATAGGCATACTTTTTTCTCACTTGTACTTGCAGTTTTCCACTCTGTTTTAAAAATCTTGGTTATGAAAATGGCCAAGTACTAAATCCTCTCTTCTTTACTAGCAAAGCTTTGGAAAAAATCACTGCCAGTTACTTAGTGGTTCATAAATGACTTTATCTTGAAGATTCAGGACTACAATCTGTTATGTTGTTGCTTTAAATATTTGTAACCATCAAGCACAGTACTGTGTTGACCCCTTTGTAACCATTCACTAGTACTCAGGGCATAATCTTGTTTGATGCATAATCTTTCCAAGTCATACTGGTGTCTGGGCATGTTCTTAACTATCGATCCATCAGGAACCCAAAGAGGATTCTACCATCAGCTAAATCAAAGGAGTTAACTGCACTCACAAGAGAATGAATTGTATTGCTTGATCTTTATTCTTTCTGTGCAGAAAAATGTGCAGAGTAGCATGACTTTTTATGTCAGGATTTCTTGTAAACCACCTTCTCTGTTCTGATATGAATGATTTGTAGTAAAACAAAATAACTTTCAAGAAGGGCTACTTGTATTGTTTCTAGTCAGTCTTTAATCACCTTCAGATTTTCCTGTATGTCTTCATATAAATTTTCCGTACTGAGATTTATTTACTAAAGGTGCAGAGATTCTTGTGTAATGAATTTCCTTGTTCTTTAAAAGTAATAATCAATGAAGATACATTTTCAAAATTGCTTCCCATAACATAGTTGGATGGTGCTTGCTTCAGAGATTCTTGAGATTTATTTGAAGCATAATTTTCAGACTTCACTAACTTGAAAAGTTATAGATGGCCTTTAGAGAGAGTTTTTGTTAGCCTAGTCACATGGCAGTTTTACACTGACTGCACAGTTGTATGTAGACAGTCTTATGTCTTATTTGTGTATAAACATGAGCAGAAGGCAGTGTATATTATATCTGGCTTTGATAAATTCCATTCTAATTGAACAGTGTTGAAAAGAACATAAAGTTATTACTTATTTTATTAATTTCTAGTCCAACTAATAAGAAACAAATCTTCTTCCTAGAACCCGCGTTATTTTGTTACCACAATAGTATTTTTAAAACATTCCTCTGAAACATTAAATCAAATTTGAACCCTCTGTTGGCACGTTAGTTTTTCATTTCAGTTCAGTTTTAAATTCCATACCACAGGGGTTTTTGACATAAATCCATTCCTCTGTGTGAGTATTTATTGAATACATTAGTTGCTTTTTACAAGCATGTGTCAAGATATACACATATGAACAAATACAGAAATATAGACTGAAATCAAAATTAAAATAAGGTAAATAAATACACTGGGAAGAAAATGGAATAACCACCTATTCAGCACTGCAGTTATAGAAATATTAGGAAGTATTTCCCACATCGTACAACTACCCAGCCCCATTTTTAGAGCTGGGATACAACTGCCCCATTGAAAATTCTTCTTCATAAAGGATAACAGGTTTCCTTTCAGGATTGTGTAATATGTTGAGTGATAATGGCAACACACTTTGACCAGTAATGCTGATAAAACATGTTTGGAAGTTAAGCTGATTCAAGTTCCATGAAAACAAAATCCATTTTCTCATTAGAAACAGGATGTCAAGGGGAGTATAATAAGCATAGCTACCATGTAACATCTGTGCTATGTATGGAGAAATACACATTGTGGGAATATGATCTATCTCTACATATTTCTTATCCTCCTACTGAGAAACTATCCTCATTTCTTGGCAAACCAAAAGTTCTACCAGGAGATACAATGTGTGATTCACATCATCTGACCGTGCATGAAAAGTAGTTTCTCATATGCTGTAAAGGCAGCTGACTTTTAATATGGAAACTTTTCTTTCACCTTGTATGTCAACAGTCTTTGTTTTCATGAAATTAATCATTATGGTAACTCATTTTGAAGATTCATTATTCTTATTCACTTGAAAAAGCAATTTTCTTTGATGATGCGTATTATTTATCCACTATAGAATAGAAAGCAAACAACTATTTTGGGAAGCAGGTAGTTTTCCAAGAAACTGGGCATGAGGGATTCATTTACATTAGCAAAACAAATCTACTTTCGAAAGAGAAATAATGATAACTTTACGTAAGTTTCTCAAAGCAATGCTGCTAAATTTAGATCTGGTGTCAGGGTACATTCTGAAGATTTCAAATTTCAGAAGCTTTCAAAACCAGGACTTCCATTTTGTCATTAAGAGTCTTCAAGATCTACTCAAAACACAGCTAATTACATCTTACTTTTGTTTGTCAGCCTGTATCACCGTATAGATGAGTCATCACAGTACATGGTCTCTACCAGAGAGTAGAGATCAGTGCACAGGGCTTCCAGTGCAAACTGTAGTGAGCTAACAGTTTTTGGAAAAACACCTTTTAGTAAGGAACTTATTTGTTGGTAAAAGTTCAAATGTTTTATACAGGCACATTTTTACTAAAGTTCCTCTAAACTCTGTTGAAGGTTTACAGGCTTTCAACTCCTCTGCCATCGGGATTCCAGTGTCCTGTGCTGCCATGGACAGCAGCACAAGACCTTACAAGGATGCCATCAGGGAGCACTGGTCCAACTCCAGTTCTTTTCACACAGAGCCAGTGGCTTTGCTTTTAATTGGAAGAAAAACAGCACTTCAGTATTACACTGTAGATTACCCAGCTCTAATGAAAGTAGAGTATGAAACAGAATCACTCTACTGGCATAATAAAAGATATTAACTGAGGAAAATGACCCTGCAGGATATACTAATTCTCACTCACTGTTTCACACTGCCAGTTTCTTTTCCTCACTCTTTCTGTATGATTAGATAGCTTCTGTAGCATATGCTGGAGATAACAGATAGAATTATTTTGGACCATTTAAAACCAGTAGGTTTTTAATCTTCTTAGCCTATGAAGAAAAAACTTCAATGTGTAAAGCAAGTGAACCTGAACTACACAGAACTGAAATACATAAATCAGCACATGCCACTTCAAAATACGTCTCATGATTTCAGGGGCTTGAATCCTGCATTCAAGGAGTTGGTAACACTGGAGATCCCATAATCTTTCTTCACTGCTCCTCCTTCTGGTCTCCATACATGTGTGCTAATGGCAGCAGCAGTCAAACAAAGCTTTTCTTCTATCGTGGAAGGCACCTGCATATAGAAGAGGAAAGTTTCTGTCTTTTACCCTCTTGAATTACCTCAAATAAATGGTTACATTCAAACTTGTAATATCAATATTAAAAGATCTAATTCAATCTCACAGGAGATTCTTACAGACGAATAGTCTTCTCTGTGAACATATATATTGGCATTGGCCCTAAAGGAAATGCTGTGATCAACCTCTTCTTATGTTTCCGTAAGCAGTTTAAGTTTTCTCACTGGTAAATGCAGGTGAAGACTTCTGTCCAGAATGCTCTCTCCCACAACACACATGACTGACAGCTCTGAAGTGCATGATCTGTCACAACAAACCTAAATCACAGCTGTCTGATGGATAAGCTGGGACACACAAGTGGAAGTAAGTAGGTCATGTTTCATTGAGAAAAGTATAGACTATATATAGTGTAAAAATATATTAGCAGTCAGGTCAGGCCATGAGTTTAAAAGCATAGGAAGTGAGATGGAAGTGTGATGCTGATAACAGCAACAACAGTTCTTTTTCCGTTTACTGAAAACACACTACACGTACTACTAGAAAAATAATTTTATGTGAAGAGAATTTGGTGCAATAAGAATATTTCTGGGAAAATACTTCAGGAATGCGTCTGATGATGTAATGCTATGGCTCAATTGGGCAGGTTAGATTTGTGCGCAATCATTGGCATCCTGAGTGCGCCACAACTTTTATGGAGTAAGGCATAGACTCACTTTCAAATCTTGGTGGGGCAACTATCTACTGTTATAATTATCTAAATGCCTTTAAAAATATATTTGTTATTTCTCTGTGCTGAAGTTGTAATTTAAAAGTTTTATTTTTGTCCAATTTTCTCAGAATTTTGTAGATACGACTGCTATGGAAAAGGGTACATAGGAGCATGTAGAAAAGCAATCACTATAAAGAATTGAAAAAGGGTGCGCTGATTACAGGGATCATCTAGACATTCTTCAGTGCAGATTTGAAGAAAGCTTTATTGAGTTTTAAAAAATTATTTATTGATATAATTTTTCATCATTCCAGCTATTTCACATTTAGCTAGCCAAACAGCGGAATTCTTAATTAAAACTTAATTAAATGCTTAAAAAATGTGACATATGTGGAAATATGCTGATGCTTCAGCAGTTTGTACTGGAAAGTGGAAAAAATATTAGCCTTTCATAATTCCCTGCTGAAGAGAAATTCTGATTTTCAGTTCTAATCAATGTTTGTGTATTTAAAACATACTTCTTAAATTTATCTGAAACAGTTGTGTTTTGTTTAGTTTCCAGGTAAACCAGCTAAATATTCAATATCTAAAGCTTTTAGCATTCTTTTCTTGGGTTTCATGCTATTGGAGGTATTTCTGTTTTTAAAAGTTTTCTGCTAACTGTAAAAATGTACTCAAGTCTAGCAATATCTGTTTTGTTAAGGGTTTAAATGGAAAGAAGAACCAAGTCCCAATGTGAATCATTGTGAAAGGATATGAATTCTGTAGACGGGCAGCCCCACCCTATTCAACAGTCAAGCATTTTAGAAGCACAGATCCTCTCCTCATCTCAGGGTAGAACAAATCACTCTGCAGGGTTTATTCCTATCTTCACCCATGCCAGAAGACTTTTCATGCCATGGAGGAAGCACATATGAGTAATTTAAGCTCCAAATTTGTAAATGGATGACGTTAGGTTAAATGAATCCAAACCCATCAGTCTTTAGCCCAGCATCTACTAGTATTTTGTTTCAGCACTAGATTATTATAATTCTGAGAAAAACCTCAAAGTTTCAGTTTCTACTGAATCAGTTGTTTACGTCACTCTATTGCAAATACATTTTTGGTAGAATGCCTATAAAAACAAGTTTATGTGAATCAGAGATCTCACTCTCTTGATCTGAGGGCTTTTTCTTTACTCAATTTGAGAAGAAGCATATGCAGCAGGGGATGAAATCTGAAGACTACGTAATATCACATTCTAGAAATGTTACTCATAACGGTATCACAAGTCTACATGGAAGGTGTTAAATCTATTGCTTTAGCTGTGCCACTGGGAAAATAAATTTCGTACTTAACACTGTAAGCATGTGACTATCATGAGAGATTAAAGCTTTTAGGGAGGAGTTTTTATTTTGTTGAACAATAACTTTCTTCAAACTTTGCATTCCTCACACCGGTCCTGTCTCCACGTACGACGAGTGGAAGCAAATCCTAGCAACATCAGTAGGAGGCTGCTCTTACTCCCTTGATTTCAAGGGGTTTGCTCCTAGTCTGCATCCTGACACATGAGAGGGAATCCAATTCCACAAATGCACCTTTTAGTAGACCTTTAATCTGCTAAACCTGACCTTTAGCTTCAGTTTTTCCACACTCTAATATCTATGTGTTGAATGACAGGTTTATGATTAGGGGACAACAGAAATGTTCAGGGAAATATAGGACTTGGCTCTAGCCTTTGGTATTCTGGTACCAAGATGTTTTTAGACCTTCAGACATTCTGTGACCCATTTTAGAAGAAAAGTCCTATCTAAAATTCTTAATAAAGCCTGAAAAAGCATTGAGTTTGAAAAAAATCTTCAGAATGTCTGGACCCTGGGAAATCTTCCCATGCCTAATTGTGATTCAGTAGTTCCTTCACTGTCAAATGTGTGATAAATGTCAAAGCAGGAAAAGCACGTTCTGCTCAATATGAAGTTAAAGGCATGTTTGCCTTTAGATTGGTGAATTTAATATACAGGTTTCTAAGTGAGCCCTGTTCTTTCTGTCTTAACATCACTGGTCTGAGGGAAAATTTTAAAGCTTCCCCCCTGCCCTTTCCCCCGCTCCCATACACTATTAGCTTGTCTGCTGGGAACAAAGGCACAGCTTGTACGTGAAGGAAAAAAAATATCTTCTTTTGCTACCCAAAAGTGTGGGTTTTTTACTAACACGGTATTGAAAGTTCAATGTCAGTAGCACTTACTCTCAAGATGATCAAGAATTCAAACAATTCATTGCACCTATTTGCATATGTAACTGACAAAATGTCATTTCATCTGTCCCAACAAAGGAAATGAAATATTTGAACAATAATTTGTATTTTTTTGACAATGAAAAGTCTTCTGTGGTACTTCCATTAATGCCTATAATAAGAACTGAAGTTTTCTAGCCTTTTATTCACCTTTTAACTTTTTTTTTTTTTTAAATCAAAGAATATTGTGAAAATAAAGTAAGAACATCCGAGGCTGATCTCCAGATACTTAAAGTTTTATTATCGCTTATTCACCTTGTTAGAGGTGGTGAGGAGTAAAGAGAAAGACACAGATTCTCTTGGTATGAACACCCTTTTGGAAGGAAAAATACTCCTTTCCTACAGCTATTTTTCTGGGCATTTATCATCCTGGAGCAAAACCTCTGATCAGAGAGGAAGAGTCCTCCCAAAATATTTGTCTCTAATTTGCCAGGTGAAGCTATTTTCACCTTGAATTGTGGTGTGATGAGGTAGTTGGCAACTATTATCTCTGTCTGGATTTCACCCTTGAAAGTTCAGTGATTAGAAAGTTATGTGTTACATAACAGTTTGTACAGTGTTTTGGAGATAAGAATGAGACAAATTACTAACTGCTCACCAGATTAATAGCCTGAGCTCTTGGAAAGAGCAGATATTCTGCAAGCTGCCACCTGATTAGCAGGTAATCTTGATTTTGTGCTCTGTTTTAAGATATTTAGGAAATTTACTAGTTAAAAGTTATAGGCAAAATAACTCCTATAATTTGTGTGCAGAGAATGTTCTTATTGTTTCTTAATATATTTTGCAAAGATTTAGAAAAAAAAAAGTGGTTTTTGTTTGTTTTGTTTTTCTTCTTTTTAGGGCTCTGAATGTATTTTGGGTTACATTAGTCATGTGACACACATCCTGACTTGAGGTGATGTTTTGACCAGGGGTAATTACTGGATCTGTCTTTCTTGGGAAGCCCCTGCTGCAGAGGTTCACCCCAGGGAGAGCTGAGCCCTGACTCTGCCTCAACAGCCCATCCTTGAATCTTGCCACTGGGGTTTCTTTTCTTTTCCCCTTCCAGAGAAATCTTCTTGTCTGAGCTGTTTCCCTAGAAGTTTAACCTAGCTGCAGGCCAAAATCCATTCAGATATTCAGTAATATAGCACGGACCACTTAGCAAACAGGCACACACTTGAACATAGGCATAGATGAGCCCGAAAAACTGATTTTGCTGTATTTTTGTCCTCCATGCCGATTGTTAAACTATAAAAGCCTAAGAAAATAGATCAGATGGAGAAGAAGATGCTGAATGTGAAGAGTTCAACAGAAAAACTAATGCAAGCTGTTAGAGGAAGGGAAAGGGCTGATACCAATTTCCCCCAAAGGTCTCACCTTTGGCACCACTGTGTCTCTGCGAGCCGTTCATTGGGGTAAAATGACTGATAAAAGCAGACACATGCTCTGCTTCTTACTGAAGGAAAAGCAAGGAACAGGAAAGGTTTGTCTCCTCCAATTACCTGAGAAACTGTATCTAGTAATGTTCATTTTCACAGCAGACTGCTAGATGCAAGTTTAGAAATAATTCACAGAGATGTTAAGCATCCTGACTGTGGGTGACGGGCATTTTCCTTGTACAGTCTTCTGACATTTCTGTTGTTTTCCACAAAGCAGAACAGTTTCAAAAATGGAGGAGCAAGATTACTGCTAACAGCTTCTCCGTATGCGCGCTAAATTGTTTATTAGGATGTGCTATGGGAAGGAAGTATTTGAATCTTCTCAGGCAACTCAACTTTTGTAAATACTGAGGAGTTTTGTAAACGGGAGACATAAACTAGGCTGTTGTTTATATGGAAGCAGCCACTTTCTTTTATATTTGTGTGCTCAGAAATATCCGGATCACACTTGGAAACTCTCAGGCCACAGCAGAGGTAGCAGGGGTCAGGCCTCCTGCTCTCAACACCCCTCAATTAAAACCTCCCAGCTCCTCACATTAATAAAGGAAGTTCTCACAAAATGCCCACCCTTTTTTTTCAGGCATTTTCTCTAGGTTTTTAAGAAAACTGAGGTCATTCGGTTTGTGTGGGGGCAGAAGGGACAGCAGCAGCCACTGGCCCCAGCCCAGCTGGTGGGACAAGACCTCGCCTGCCACCATGCAATTGTTGAGCCATGGAAGCTCTTCCAAAGATGTGCAATTTGCCACTTTTTTGCTGTGGCTGCATGTGAGGGAAAGGCAGTTCGCAGGAGCCAGCAGGGCCTGTGGTGTTTGTGTTAAGCCACCATGGCAATTCACTGCTGACTCCTGTTTGCACACGTATGTGTTTAAGAGTGTGTATTGGAGAGAAATCCCTCCTCACCCAGGCAGCCCTGACTTGTCTTTCTCTTCAAAAACTTCAGCAGTGAGCTCCCAGATATGAATGCAGGGACAGGAGCGGACTGTGTGCACTCTAGGAAAAAAATAAAAACCTTTCTGCTGTAACCAGCCATCCCACTAATCCAGCTCTGCCTGAGGAGCACTGCAAGTGGAGCCAGTTCTTGTAATTTCTACCAGTATCCTGCAGATCAACCCACTGTATTAACTTCTGTCTTCCCAACTCCCATCTGCAGCTCAAGGTGCCTGAGCAGTGGCCTCAGATTTCATTAATAAATAAAAAACCAGCTAGTTTTATTTTAGTTTCAAGAAGGGGAAAAAACCCCAAACCTTCCACAGCTTGCTCTCCTGCAGACAAAACTTCCTTAAGTGATATGGAAACCTGAGGCAGGTAAGGCTCCTGAACGTTCCTTTTTCCTTTGGCTTCAGAAGATAATGATGGTAGTAGGAAGACTCCTAACAGTGTAATTGCACAAAGATTTGGTTTTTAACCATTTGCAACAGCAAGTTGAGATCTCTGGGGAAAGGGAGAATTAACCATCTCCCTGGGATGAGATCCCTGCTTTATCCCACAGAGGTAGTGCAGCTGTCAATTAAGGGCAAAGAGGAAATTCAACCCTATTAGAAGTTAAGAAAGAGGGTGGGTGGGGATCTGGTTTCTTAAATACTTGATTGTTTTTACTTGTGACTTGTAGTGGTTGTTTCAGTTTTTTTGCTGAGAAGAAGAATGCTGATGGGTGAGTAGCTTGTTTGGTGTGTTTGTTTGTTTTACATTTGGGGAGCTGTTTTAAAAAGACTTTCAGCTTTGGACTAGGAGACCTGCTTGTTGAGAAACTGGTGGCTGTATGATGTTTTGTGTTCTTGCCTGGCTTTCATGTGCTACTCTCAGAGTGATGAGGTAACAATTGTGATTCCCCTGCAGTTAAAAACTGTAACACTATCTTTTCTAGGGTAATGAGAGAGAATGTAGCTATAGGAAGTAGCATACTGGTTATTTTCCTTTGCGATTAATGATCCTGATGACAATAACTGGAAAGGTAAGGCAGGCAAGAATTAGACTTGTATAAGCAATGAAGCCTTAGGTTACATTTACTTCTGAATACATGCCTTCTCTGGCACTGCCTTCTTGCATATAATTCTCAATATTTTCACTATAAGCTCTAAGTCTTGTCAATAGCATATTCACAAACACAAAATGACACAATTATGCTGATTCTGTGCTGCTTTGTACCCTCCACATATTTAAACAAACTGGGCTAAGTTGTTCTTTATCTCTGGCTTCTATGACTAGCTGATACTACCTGGCCCAGCTGACACAAGAGTAAAAGACTATGGGAAGTATCTACTGAAAAAAAATAGGATGCTTACTAAAGAGTGTTTGCCTGAAAATAATTTTTTGTGTGTGTGATTCTCTTGGATGTACATCTCTATGGACTTGAAGGGGTGCTGCAAGTCTTGATACTGTGGGGAGTTGTCTTAAGCAGCCACTTGCTCTCTGCTTTGCTCAGTGTAAGAAAGGGAGCTGTGGTACTTCAGGTTTGTTGATTTTGCCATGAAAACTTGCACCCTTGTTTTCTGATAACATATTGTTTCTTTCCCCATGGTGTCTGGGGGAGTCACATGGTGAAGTGGAAATTATTAGAAGGGATTTTGCTGTTGTATCTAGGAGAGCTCAGAGGCTTTTCTGATCTTACAACGAAATGATGATCCATGAAGACAGGTTCCTGTTGCTCTGAAACTGTGAGCTCATTTTGAAGCCTCTGGTGAGTGAAAGGGTTGCCAATGGAACTGAGCCTGTAACAGTTCACCCAGAGCATTCAGCTAGACAGTATCTCTCATGATCGGTCATGGAGGGTAAGTCGTATCTCAGGTTGTCAGAAGCTGCCCCAACAAGGGGTTTGTACTCAAAGACTGAGCAGTCTTGCTGCTTCCTAGAGTAAGCTGCTCTTTTTCACACCAAACTGGGTCTAGATTTGCTCAGGTCTGCAAAAACTCTGTCCTTCTTATGTCACAATTTCAATTTGCAAAGAAACCTGATGGCAGTTGAATTTTATCTTGTTTTATATTTGGTTTCATCTTAACTTCAAGATTCTGCTTGCTACACCATTCATTTTTTGAAAGAACCATCAAATACCTTTTGCAAATAATTCAATAGAGCATAGCCACATGTGAAAAGATCTCAGTAGGCATATTTAACCTTGTGAATTGGTTTCGTTTCCTACATGTTTAGTGCTTTATGAAAATTCATGTTTTTATCTGCATCTTGCAAATTCTTCATTGTATTGAGGTTTTTCATTGAAAAAAGTTCAAAAAATTTGACTGATATTCTAATGAGTTCTTCCCCTGAATGCTGATCAGCTCAGCATTAATGGGCAGACATTCCTTGTAGCTGCTGTTTAACTTGAATGCTGTCAAAATAATAGTGGCTGCTACTCATGCACCTCCAATTTACTCTCATTAATGGTTCCTTAGTTGTTTCTGAAATCATCCTTCAAAGATGATTTTAAGTGACATCTGTGTAGGCCTAAAGACCTGAATTGCCTTCTAAATCACATCCACTTGTGCCCAGGGATTTAATTAAAATATTTTGAAATATAGAAAGAGGAAAAAAGCTTTGGAAGATTTAGAAATAAGATTTCCCCCCACCCCATTCAGCAGCCATGCTCGGAGAGACAGGGGACTGTTCATAAATGTGCTGTAATTGCCTTAATGAAGTACGTAGTCACGTGATATTGGAAAAACAGGGTGAAGGTGATGTTTAATGGGATGAAAGAGTCTCTGTTAGTTCTAATTACAAGCTACAATTTCAAAGCTCTCATGTCTGCCTTGAAACTTTTAAATTTTGGATGTAGGACAGACATTTAGTACCTCTGGGTTTTACTTTTTAATAACGCACACATGCACCTTAGCAGAGTTTGCCCCTTTTAAGCAGTATAAAGCGCCATTGCCAAAGCAGATTACTTAGATTTAGAGGTAAGGAAAAATAAGACAAAGGTAGACATGGTTAGGAATTTAAAGTAGTCGAGGCCTTTACCATCGTTTAAATTCAGGTAAAGCATTGAACAGAGTGCGGTTCTTTGCAGGCTATTTAAAAAGAAAACAAAAGGAGTGAAGATGCAGGACTCGGCTCTTAGTTAATACCTATACCTTGTATACACTGTAAGGGTAGCAAACTACTGAATCCATGTGACTGTATAAACTATGTTCTTCTACTGATAAAGCTCAGGCTGAATCCTTTCTCCTGTGCTTGTCCTGAATTGCTAAGAATTTGCATGATTAAGGGGGGGGGAAGTTCTTAAGCTGTTGTTGCTAGGGAAACTGCCACCTTCATCTTCGCCTGGTGAGAACAAATGTCTCTCTTTGTATCTAAGCAAAGGAAATCTGGGAGCAACTTTTAGTAGTGGCAAGGTTACATGTGTTAGTAGAACTGTGTGGGATTAATGACAATGCTTGCTTGAAGGGAGTTTGCCTGCTGCGATGTGTCGGGGTGGAGGGGTGCATTTTTCTAGCAGTGGTCCAAGACAGCTTTTTATCTTTCTTTCTAATTATTCTTTTTAAATTCACAGATGCTGTAGATTGGTGTTCACCTGTAAAGCATGTATTTTTTCCCCTTTTTTTTTCTTTCCTTTGATTAACAGTATGCAGTATAAGACAGCCCAAAGGACGTTATGGCACTCTGCTGCTTATTTTATAGCTCCTGTCACATTGGTTTGGAAATATACGAGGGTTTCAGTGGTAATGTCCACCTTGCATTCATCTCTAACCTTTTCTCTTGCACACCTGTCATTTGTTCTGACCCAGTGTATCAACCTCTCAACTTGGAGGAAGTTGCACATTTTAGTTTAGTGACTCTGGCCAGGGTAAATTTAGTGCCATCTGTCATGATAAAAGTAATATGATTGCTTAATCTATAGTTAATTCTTTCCTTCCCCTCACTGTAAGTGTGACTCTTTCCAAGTTAATACTCATAGGCTTTGGATTCCTGATGATGTAGGTATCTCTAATGTAACAATAACAATGTGACATTTATTTCAGTCATGCCCTCTGTGTTTTGCACTGTTGGAGTGTCAGCTGTACAGCTCAGTTTTGTGCTTTGTCTGTGATCTAGTGTGTTACTTTTTTGTTTGAAGTCAGTGATGACTCCCAGGCATGTACCATATGTATATACATCCAGCTGCTCTTCTAATGCAACTTTTATTCTGGGAATTATTCTGGAGTAGCTAAGCTAAAGAAACTACCAGTTGTGTGCAAACTGCAAATCAGGCATAAGGGTTTGGTATATAATTGCCTCCTGTATTCTCCATGAAGACAGCTGTTTGATTTTAGCAATAAGCAGAATGTCCTAGATTGCTCAGTATGGCTGTGCAGGTAACACCAAGAGGAAAAACTAATGCACTCTATCTGATGGCAGCATGCAAGGAGAGGGACAGCCAGCAAAATGGTGTGTTCATCATCAGTCTATACAGGACTTTTCCCCTGGTGGTGTTTTTACTGATCAACAAGGCCCATAAAATTTAATTCTTCTTGTTTAGAATCAAGTGTATTTAACAAGTCTGCTAAGTGTTTTCATCACAGCAACTGAATGATATATTCATAAGGAGATTTGTAAGCAAACAAGGAATGCTGAACTGGAGATTTGTGTTGTAGTAAGTGACCGGGTTTTTTTGTGTTGATGGCAACTATACTGTGTATCTGTCCTATTTATTCAAACATAGCGGTCTGACAAGTCACTGTTTGGGCTATTTTATCTCATGCCACTGCCTTTCTCCACAGCTAGCCTTTGACAAAAATCACCCAGTTATGACAAAACTTGTATTATTTGCTCTGAAAGACTTGAATTTGGATTGTGGATCCAGTTAAAAGTGTTAGTGGTTTGTCTTGTCAGACTTCCATTATTGCTCTGGAAAACCTTAGAACATAGTAGGGGGCAGATGCAGGAAAATGAGCCATAGCAAACTGGCATGAACCAAAGCTTTTGCATGGCACTAGAGACCTAAAGTGTTTCCATATGGTAATACAAGTGCAATTGTTAAAAGTGCAGGCAAAAATTGAAGGGAATAAACTAAAGGGATGAATCAATTGAAGTCTATGTTCTGCCTTGAACATTACATTTGCCTTGCTGTGCTCCATAGCAGGCAAATAATATGTGTGTTTTCACTATGTTTTCAGAAGCAGAGAAGATAAATTCGAGTTAAGCGAGAAAATACTTACTTTCCGTATTTACATGTTGCTTCCGGGAGTTTATTGCTATTCATCCTTCATCCTATGAGAAAGTAATGTTTTCCTTTGAAACTAGTGGGGAAGTTAATATTGCATACAGAGGGTGCCCACTTCATCTGGGAAAGAATTGCCTGCTCCAGCATCCCACTTTGTGTTCTGTCTGCAAGAGAGAAATTGGTTTAAAACTCTAGTGAATGTTGGTGTGATAGTTGAACTGTCTTATCTTGAAGTGTAATCTTTGTAGTGTCCATTAAGTTTTCTTTCCTACCTCTTCTTTTTAAGGTTGAAGCACTTTTAACCAGGTTCTTCCTGGTTACAATATACTTAATGGTTAGGTCACAAGTAGAAACAGCTGGACGAGGTCTAAACAAAGCTTGTCAAGAAACTTACGAAAATCTTCAACCTTGTTGTATAAATAAAATAACATTAAAAAAATAATCAAACAAAAAACGACACAAAACCAACAAACCCCACAGCCTCTAAACCTTTCCTTCAGCCTTACTTTCCTTAAGGAGGTATCTTATTGTGTATCCCTCTCTGTGTCACAGCATCCACTAGTGGTTGTAGTAAAAACTTCCTTTATTTGAAAAAGAAGTATAAAGGGAAGAGGCAAAGCATTTTTCTTTGTAGTTTCATCACATTTCCAAGATGACATCTGCCTTTCACCTCCCCTGCCCCCTCCCCGCCCCGCCCCCAATAATCCTGTGTAGTATAACTTTAATGACTGTGTTTTTCAGGCACTAGCTATTGGTTTAACAGAAGTCCTCACAGAGGACTGAAATATTCCTGAAATATATATTTTTACCCATATCTATATAACAACATTAATCTTTTAAAAGTTTGGTTGTTCGTCTTATTGGAGAACTGCTTGAAATAAAATAAAAAAAGATTCAAGCTAAGATACAGAACATGGTACAAAGAAAGATATTAATGTTTGAAGTGATTTTAGCTTTCCTGAACTCTTTGTGTGTCTTTAGCATTCTCTGCTCTCTCTAATCTCCACTATATCACTTGGTTCTTTTAATCTTAATTCTTTGTGCTGCACTTTGAGCATCAAAAAGCACATTCGATACCCAAAAAAACCTTCACTCTCAGACATTTGCTCTTCAACAGAATAGTTTTGATACACAGATAGAGAACAAGAATAAAGAAGTGCAAACAGTGTAAGGAAAGTCAGGAGTGAAGAGAGAAGAAAGGGGCTCTAATGAGAGACAGTGAAGGTACAGTGACTGCATTGTAAGAAAAAGATAAAAGTCCATGTAACACGCTGAAATAACACTGTATTTGTTATTCTAAGAAAGTCATGCAGCATCTAGTGGCAAGCAGTGGTCTTGGAGCTTTCTTAGACCCAGCCAGATGATTTCAATTCTATCCCAACTCTTACTTACGGAAGCAAAAGATTTGCTCAGGCTTGAGCAAAAATATGAAAAGAGTGAATGTTGTCTTCTGTGATCTGATGTGAGGCCAAGTAATACTCTGTATCTAAACTGGACCACAGCCCTGGTCCTCATCAGAGGATGGCCAGGGACTTAAGTCACCTTTGAGTTCCCTTAATCTTGTTACTCTCTAACTTAAATTTGAGTAGTTTTACGTCCTTTGTCTTATATACAACTCACTGTAAATGAGAGAGTGTAACAGCATTAGGGGAGCAGCTAATCTTTGTCTGAATGCCATCCCTTGTAGTTTCTGAGGTAGACCCGTGCTGCTATGCTGTAGAGATATTTTTTTTTTTTCCTTAAAATAACATCCTAA
>VWYH01004782.1:0-152199 GCA_013399365.1 Pampusana beccarii | reverse complement strand
AAAAAAAAGCTAGTGATGCTTTATTTTTGTCTGAGCTTGCTATCTGCAGGTGAATGTTTTACTGGGTTCATTTCACTTTTAATTCTTAATCTATATTCAAGCCTAAGTGTAATAGCAAGGGGAAAAGACAGGAGCAATGGAAGATATGTCTTCTGACAAAATGGCACTAGGTGTGTTGGTTTTTTAATCCTCACCTATAATGAAAGTTTGTCCATAAACCAAAAGACTTTATAAACCTTTAAATAAAAGTTGATGCTAGGTTTGTGTTTGTTTTTTTTTCCTTGCCGGGAAAAGTAGTACTAGGAAGGTATTGTAGTAACACACACGCACACATACATTAGAGAAACAGCACAGAAAGCAAAAGAACAAAAGAGCTTTTCCTCCTCCAGGATGAAGGAATGAACCTAAATTAAGAAACCACTAAAAAAAGGGCCAGTCAGTTGATTGTTAAAGCCAGGGTGTTCCCTTGAGAGGGATTTCTTGGAGCAGGAAGGTTAAAACACCAGATGCAGAATGCAAGTGGGTCACAGCAGCAGAGAGAAACATTACTTCAGAAGGTGTCTGATCATGGTGTCTGCTTGTCTGGCTCAAAATGCTGAGTACCTGCAACTGCTGGTGACTTCAGTAGCAGCTGAAGGTACTTGGTGAGGCTTTCCAAAAATGCTAAGCATCATTCAAGGTGAGCAGCATGCTTTTAATAGACTTTGGATTAGACTCAAAGCATTAGGTGAGACACTAAGAGCCTTCTCTTTGAAAAAGTCAGGTATGGAGTTGAGTGCATTTTAATGTGTGACACTTGGTGGTACGTGCATGTTTGAACACTTTAACGTCAGGCCCTAAAAGAATACTAGTTGCTTTTCCCAAGTATAGCAAATAGATTGTTCTTGATTGTGTATCATCCATCTGTTACATATATTGAGACTGTTAGAAGTGCATGATGTAGGTTTTGTAATGAAATTATGCCCAATGATTTCCTTGGAGGTTTGAGTACAGTAAGGTAGGAATATTACCCAGAATGAAATTATTCTGTAAAGTCAGCCAGGAGTTGCTTCTTTTCTAAACACTGCTGTAAAATGCAATGATTTTGTAGATGAGAATTCAATTAGCCAGAATGTTTCAAAATTTATCAAGTCTTGAAGTCAACTCAAATCTAAGTTCTTGGACTTCATGCATTTTTATTTAACTCTTCTAACAGTGGCTAGCAATAGTGAGAATTGGGGGTGGTGGTGGAATTTTGTATTTTTAGCTATAATGGTAATGACTTTGTGCAAATACCTCACACAGCGTAAATAAAATTTACAAACTTATCTAGCAAAAGACAAACATGTAAATATTCTAATTCGGAAAGTCAGGAAAGACTGTGGTTCTGCCATTTATATTGATTCCTGAAGAGAAATATCATCCTGAATATTAATCCATTGAAAAAGTCTAGGTGTTTTCATATTAACAAAACTTTCAGAGAAACATGGTACTGTTCATATGTTAATAAAAGCAAGGACTAAGTGAAAATTCCTCTAATAGGTTTACCTGCTAATTGTCAAAATACGACGCTTCAGGGAAGATTATCCTGCTGAAACCTTCAGCCTGTTCTATGAAAAAACATCGTGCTGTTTCTTAGCTTCTAACACTCTCCATTCCTTCATGTTTCTTCTTTTGTTTACAGAATGAAAATTGCAAGCTGTTTTTTTTTCTGTCCATCAGCAGCCTTGTTTTAATTGACTGCAGTGGGATTTTCTTAGTACCAGACAGGGCTCTGTGTGTGCAAAGGGAATGATTCAAGAAGGAAGAAAGTTATTCTTTGCATATTTGACTATATGCTGTGTTGCGGTACTTTCCTCTATAAACAGGTGGAAAAAATACTTAATATTTAAATGAGTATTGATTGGTACCACTTAGGCATGTTGACTGTAGTGGAGGTAAATATAAAAATTCTTGGGAGAATATGGATTGGGCCTTTCCCTTGCTATATGAGCTTCAAGAAGATAATGTCCAGCATAAAAATTTATGAGAAATAAGGCAGAGTATTTCAATTCCAGTTTACACTTGATATTTGAATAATACCCATGATGTGCTAGGTAGTGTTTACATTTTTATCTATAGTGATACAGAGGGATCTTGCACAATTTTCTAGAAATATTCTTAAATGTTGTTTCTCTATAATTAATATTAGCTGTTCATAGATGGTCCCAAATGTACATTATGTCTACTTTTTGGATATTGCATTTACTGCCCAGAGAGTCCTTCCTCTCTTTTTTCACACACCCCGCCCCCCCTCTCTGTATCCATAGGCCTCTCAAAACAGATGCCTAAGATGCTTTGTCGCTCCAAGTATATCTTGCTGGTGAAATATTTGGGAGCAGTTTCCAAACCTGGTTTGTGGGGCCAGTTGTGACTGACACTTTTTTTCTGGTGCTAACAAAAGAATCTTTCTCATTCTGCTGTTGAATATAAACAGTATTATGTTGCAGATGAATTGTATTTAATCCAGTCAGTGTAGTCCTCAGTGAAAAAAAACTTAATAAATTTATTGTGAACCTGAAGCTGTCATGTAAGTAGGTGTTCTTTAATTAGTGGCTTCCTGTTCTACACTGTGTACTTACGTTCTTCGGGCGCGGAGTAAGTGTATAGCGTATTTCCCCAACTCTGGAAAATGCCCTACATAGAAGGGTCTAGAGTATCATCACAAGCATTAGGGTCCCTTAATTTCTACTTGTGATTAAATAGAAGGAAAAATGCATTGCACAATTGATGTCCTAAGTATGGATAAGTTTAAGATGGTTCAGAACAGTTTGTATATTTCCAGCTCATTGACAGCATGTTTTATGAACTTATCTGATCTGGTTTTGGAGGTGGTTCTCAGTGTTCAAGAAAAATGTTATATTTCTACAAAATTCACCTTATTGACTTAAATATAAGAATGAGTTTTTAGATATTTTACTTGGGGGCGAAGAATACTTTCTTTGCACATTTAATAAGAACCTGCAGATCTGTATCAAGAACCTATATTCAGATACTTGCAAAACTTAGGGAACATGTAAAAAAAGATTGTGGCTTCTTCAGTACCTTGGGCAGATGCATTGTACTTGTGTGAAGTCTTATTTTCCCCAACTATGTTTAGCTGATGGTAGACTGTTTGTTCTTCAGTTTTTTTCTTCCCACTCCTCTTGTGTGGGCTCTTCGTACAAGATTGAACACAACTTTTATAGTAGTTTAATAAGTTGCTGCTTGCAAGCTGAGCTTGTATTGCTGATTTTAAAAGTGCTGCTAGCTCTACCTCACTGAGCAATAAAATGTGTTCACCTAAATCATCTATGGTAATGCCAAAGTGAATGGATTTCACCCCACAGTTGCAGCGTGTGAGTACTGGCCATGGGATTAGTGAAGGCAGCTCAGCAGGCAGAGAATTGTGTTGAGTCATGTACCTTTTGCCTCAACTTTGATAGACTGTAGTTGCTTGAATTTTGAGGAAAAAAAAAAGGTATTTTCTCTTTGGAAATTATATATTTATTTTTTTTTAGCTCTAAACCAGAATGATGAGAAATCCAGATGTAGTTGCTAGAAGAATGTAGGCAGCTGGCATCTGGGCTCTGACACCAACAACTATGTTCCATATGGCCCAGTTTTAACACCAGAGATTTTTAACAAGTGAAAAGGACAAACAATCCATCAAGCCTGAGTACTGTTCATTTCTTATTTTTTAAGCAAAACGATTCGTACAACTCTAAGACACATTGTTTTCAGTGACTTTTCTTCAGGAGAATTTCTTCTAGCCTGAACAAAAGAAGAAACACAAGTATTATTTCCTTGCAAAACATTCAAGATTTTGCAGGAATAACAAGTCTGAATGTATCTTGAAGACTTCTCTATTTATGATAGAATACATATATTAATGTCACAGTAGAATAAGCGCTGGAGGCTGATTGTGGATGTTGTCTTACTGTGGTAAGGAGCTTGCTGTTAGCACTGCCTAAGCTAGATTTTGGTGATACCTCTCTGAAATAGAGAGTACTGCCAGGTACCCATCCTTAGTGTGCATGTTCCTTCCTATTGTAAATTCTTTTGGTGCTAAAGACTTTTTAATTAATGAGCCTTGCTGTACTCCTCTGCAGATTGCAGCTATTCTGAATCAGTGGTATGAGAAACAAACCACTGTTATTACAAAATCTGAGAAAGGCATGAGCAACCTTGAGAAGGGGTAGTGGTGGGAGTGAGGGTTGTGTTACACACTCCATCCTGGGTGCGGAAATAAGTGGGGTTGTAATATGGTTTAACTTCATCAGCTCTGTTTCAGTGGGGGATTCCTAGTCAAGTGAAAAACGTCCTCCCCATCTGACTTCAACAGACACTTCTTCCTTTGCATCCCAAGAATAAAGAGTTGCAGAAGACATAATGTGTCCCTCTTCTGCTTATGAGTTGATATGTGAACATGAGTGATGCAAAAAGTGAATTTTCTCAGCTTCGATGTCCCCCTCTTCCTGTGTTCGTCTCTTATTTTTTTACAGCTGTGATATTGGCCTCTCGAAGCTCTTTCAGGTCAAACCCCACTATTCTTAGAGCAGTTTTATAGCTGAGTACATTGTAGGTGATGAGTCAATAAAATTGCAGATAGTCTGAGGAAAATAATGTGTGTCTGCCTAGGCAATAGTTGCATTACTCCTCTATGTAAGAAGATATTTGGATAGTGACATTTGGAAGTAATATAATGAGGCCTCTGGTTTCCTGAGTACTTTGTGACCTGAGAGTAGTGTTTTTTAAACACCAAGTCTAACGAAAATTGCATTTTCTTTTCCCCATTTAATCTGTAAAAAGCTAGGAAAAGAAAATATTGCATTTGAAATAGCAAATTTATCCAGAGGTTATGTGGGCCATATCGCATCTTGCAAGGGTAAAATGTTTTTGATCAACAGTGTGACTATAACAGCTTTAGCCAGTTAATGCCCAGCAGCTTCTTACGGAAGCCACCTCTGTAGCCCCCCATTACCAAAACCTGGCTGTAAAACCCAAATACAGCTACTTCCTTCCAACCTGTATTTGAGGGAACTACATGGGTGGGAAACCAGGAGGAGGTGGAAATGTGTACAACTGTGCAGTTTGTATTTACAAGCTACCATGAGAGTTTCACTACAGTGAAATAGAAATGGCTTGTAATGATTTAAGTGGTACAAGCCTTAGGCTGGAGATACATGTGACTGCAAATAGATCCCTACAGTGACATCCACAAAGAACTACATTCTCAGATACCTGTTCACAGCCAACGAAGTTGGAGACTTTCCTATACCATGGAGGCAATTTAGGATTCTTTCCGTGTACCTCTGGGTTCAAGCTTCTGAGAAACTTGGAAATTAAAAGATGAGAAAAGGATAGTGCATAAGCTGCTTAAATACACATCAGCACTGGTTCAAATCAGGACTTAACATATAGTATTGTCAGGAAAAGGATTATATGTATGTGCATGAGCAGTTTATGGAGGAGATGAGGGGTCTGTGTACCAGACTTGGAACAATTGGCTCTGGTCTCTGTTGCAGAGTCACAGACCTCCTTTGAAAGTACAAAGGGAAAAAAGTGTTTAAAAGAGAGATGGGGTAGCTAGCTGCACTGTCTGCTACTAAAAGCAGTTCTACATTTTGGAAATCTGCAAAAGCAACAACAACAACTAATCATCTGTAAATTTGTACATAGGGATAAAAGCTGATGAAAAGGTTGTGGGTTTTTTTTTATTTTATTTTTTTTTTTACTTGCAGTATGTGCAGTATAAAGCACTGTAAACACAGGGCTAGGAATGAAGTAACAGCATAAATAGGGAAAAAAAAAAAAAGAAAACATAAAAACCAATGGATGGCTTGAGTAATAATAAATTTTCCATCTCTACAGCATTCTAACAGGAGGTCCTTTGAGGGTTAAACTAAGCCTCTCTGATGGAGACAGAGGCTTGCCCTGTCCCCAAAGTTAAGTTTCTAATGCAAGCTGTTGGATTTTTATCTCCAGCCTTCCTTCAAGAGCTAATGTATAACAAATAGATCACACAGAGGAGAAACGTATAAGTAAAATCTCGAGATTATCACTTTTTTATCCTATTATAATAAAAGTAGCAGGTGCGAAGTGAAACATCCAGTAAAACTAGTGAGAGACTGGAATTTGCTGCACGTAAAAGATGATAAGTAATTTTCTCTCCCCTGTACAAACTTGTGTTAGTTTCTCTATAGAAAAAGCCAAACCCACAACAACCCTGCCGCCAAAAAAAAAGGCCAAAGAAACCCACAAAAACTCAGAACTGCGAAAATCCTTGTCTTTTTGAACCTTTGTTAAGCCAAAATTACTAATTCATTCTGCAATACTGGTAGTAATGTTATTAAATTTAGAAAGTCATAAGTCCTTATTTGTGTGTGAGAGATGTCATTGCTTGAGGTCTTCTAAATGTTTTTCAGAAGAAACAGCTGTTCTTTTGGGCATTTCCTATATCCATGTAGATCTCTACTGGTATGTTAAGTAATAATGAGAGACATAGTAGATATTTGCATCATACACTAAGTAGGCAGATGGAAAAAATAGTTTGAAGTTCTTAAATTAACTACTCTCTTTTCAACATCAATACGACAAAGCATTATTCTATAAGAGAATATATTTTCTGTAATTTACAATAGCTGATTAATGATGTGGTAAGGATGTAATTAGATCTAATTTGCTTATGTAAGTGAGCTGAATAAGAAAGATCAATATTCAATCTACACCTAGTGTGAAAAACAATTAGTTTAATTGACAAAAAACCTTCTGCTTCAGCTAATTACATAAAAATGACCTAATACTCATGCAAATTAAGATTATTAATAGTACATTAATATTTTAATTACATAAATCATCTTTACCTGTTAACTGGTATTCTCTCTAACTTAGGGATTTAATTTTTAGGGAAATTTCATTTATCCTAATTTTCACAAAGTTCTTATATTACTTTTAAATTACAAACTAGACCATTTCTCTCAGGGTCTCAATCTAGACTGAGTTCTTGTGGCAACAACTGAACATCAAGATTTGCTGTTCTGACTGTCCTGCTAATTATTTTTCAATAATGAGGACAAGCAAATCCGATGTCATACTGATGCTTGATGTGGATGATGTGGATACAGGTGTAGAGGCTAAATGCTACACAGATAATTTCTCAATACTTATTGCCAGAGCCGACAGTGATGGGAACGGGGCAGGACCCCTTCATAGGTGATTCTGAGCACAGAAATAAGGCTTCTATTCTGAATCACCTTTGAAGGAAGCTCTTGCTCCAAGAGAGGAAACATCTTAATGTATGGGTTTTTTGCCTATGATTAGGCTGTGCTGCATTCCCCATAATGTGGCTGAATGTAGTGACTGCAGCTTTGAATTATTTTCCAATTTAAAGATGAGTGCCACATGTTACCAGCTACATTGTGTCTAATAATACGTAGGTACAATCTAGCACCATTGACAGAAGGATAAGTATCAAGGCAATATCTTCTTTAGACTTTTGGACCTATCAAGTTAGTAGGGAACTAGCCTCCCAGCCCACCTCTTCCTTTGCACTAGGGGTAGTATATGAAATACAGAAACAGCACTTCTCATCCAGAAATGCTGATTGAGGAGTGGCATCCAGGCTGCACACTGGGTCGCTCAAACTCATCCACATCCTTTTGAAAGAGTGATGCTGCCGTGGAACTGACCAAGCTGGTGTGGCAAAGTTTGTCTGACCTAGTCCTCCTCTTAACTCAGCTGCTTGCCAGTTTTCTAGTGCAGAGAAAGAGTCCTCATGGATCAGCACTAGTGTGGCCAACAGGACCAGGGCAGTGATCATCCCCCTGTACTTGCAATGGTGAGGCCACACCTCAAACCCTGTGTTCAGTTTTGGGCTTCTCACAACAAGAAAGACCGTGGGGTGCTGGAGTGAGTTCAGAGAAGGGCAATGAAGCTGGTGAAGGGTCTGGAGCACAAGTCTGATGTGGAGCAGCTGATGGAACTGGGGCTGTTCAGCCTGGAGAAAAGGAGACCGAGAGAAGACCTTATTGCTGTCTACAACTACCTGAAAGGAAGTTGTAGCGAGGGGGTTGTTGGTCTCTTCTTCCAGGTAACAAGTGATAGGATGAGAGGAAACAGCCTCAAGTTGCACCAGGGGAGGTTTGCATTGGATATTAGGAAAAATTTCTTTACTGAAAGGGTTGTCAGGCATTGGAACAGGCTGCCCAGGGAGGTGGTTGAGTCACCATCCCTGGAGATGTTTAAAAGACGTGCAGACGAGGTTCTTAGGGGCATGATTTAGAGGATGACTTGACAGTGCTAGATTGATAGTTGGACTTGATGTTCTTAAACGTCTGTTCCAATCAAAATGATTCTATACAATTCTGTGTCTTCTGGCAATACAGAGCAGTGCTGTGGAGTCCGGTGGCTACCCTGTGGAGGCAGCTGGGTACCAGGACTCCCAGTCACCAGCTAAGAAACTAATCAACAGATCATAGTAAACTTCCAGTGTCATGAGTGAAGGTTAGGACAAACCTTAGACACAGTATGTGACTGACTTTTTCCATCCGTTTTCCTTCCTCAGTCTTCACTTTGTGTGGACAAGAGGTAACCAGAGACCATCATGCTAAAGGCAGAGTAAAGACAATTGGGCTTTGGGGAACACTGCCTTTGCAGGTAAAAGCTGTTGTTACTCACACCATTCTCTCTTGTGTTTTTAGTGCTTACGGCACAGTTTAGATTAGGAAGCACTGCAATTCTGAGGGGCAGGATAAGTGATGATTTAACCTTTTATAGGAGCCATTCATCAGTCCAGCGACAATTGGAAAATTAGTGCTGCTCTAAGCCCTCCACAATCCCTACTAAATGTCACTGTTGTGAGCAATGGATGCTGTAAAAGGTGCAAAGTCGGGGTGGTGGGGGGGAGGGTTGATAAAATATCTGTATAGAAACAGTATTCTTGGTGACTCTTGAAGTTGAGACTTTCCTTAGGATATAAAGGGGTTTGGGTTAAGTCCCAGTCTCTGACTCTTACCTTACCTTCCAGTTTCATGGGCACGTTCTACACATTTCAGCAAATGATGCAAATATAGTACAATGCAATCTTTTTGGTCGTTATACAGACATACATATGTTTCCAGGAAGTGCTCACATCTCGACACTTATAGATATAGGAGAGCAGGCATGTATCTTAAATTTTGTTACTTCTTTACAGTCCCTTCTCCCCCCAGTTTGTAAGTACATGCAGCCTATCCTTTGAATAGGAGAATAGGAGACTTCGTAAAATCTGTTTAACTCTTCCCAAACTACCATAATTAATTGATCCATAATATGCTACTCCACATAGAGTTCAGGACTCAAAACTCTCCCAGTCTTAGAATCCAAGAGTATACTTTTTTTTTTTACAGGTCTGAATGCAATTTAATAGATTTTTACCCTGCAGAGAACAAAATCCTCTGCAGAACAGTTGGTATTTTCTGGCTTTCAACACTGTATGGTAATGTAAATGTCAGGATAGCATAAGGTAATAATTATGAAATCATATTTTGCTGCTTAAAAGAACCAAAAGGTTTCTAAAAAGTAAATAAAACTTGTCTTTTACATTGTAAGCTCTCTTGCCAGTGTCTCTATTTTTGTATGTTTGTGGATGGTATTTAGTGCTGTCTGAATGCAAATGATATTTATTATAATAATAAAAGCTGTTTCCTTGTTCTCATCTTTTAAAAGCTTGTAGTGTTCACTACCTACAGCATTTCAGCTACTGAGCAAAATGAAAGAGAAACTTTTGATGCAATGGCTAGCTCATCTTCATAAGAATATGCCAGATTAGCTAAATCACTCTTGGTTCCAGAAGATAGACTGTGCCAGAGAGTAAAGCATGCCTCTGTCTTGCAGTACAGTGAATGTTCGTTACAACCTTTTAGCCTTTTATTGAAGGCCAGCCACAGTACTTATAGTTTAATATCTCAGAGGGAAAAAAAAAAAGTACAAAAAATGGTAATTCTCTTCCAACACAGTGTTTTTTCTGTCTTATTAGACCAAGAAATATAGGTAGAAATGTTATGTGAAATGTATGAGGTCAACAAAATCAGGAAAATTTGGTCCTTGAGATAGCGTTCTTGCATTTTATCTGGTAGAGCACACTGACTGGCCATCCTTCCCTCTGCCATAAGAACGATCTAACCTTTGAAACTAGGACTGTCCCTGCACAGTTATGTAGAGTCTACATTAGAGCAGAAACTAGCATCACCATCCACTAACATTTTTGTGATTGTAGATAAGTGAAAGGGTCTTTACTTATATTTCTGCTCCTCATTCTTCATCTTTTATTCTAAAAATGTTTTACTTAATGAAATCCTGCTTTTCTATGTAATAAATCATTAGTATGCAGTGGAGACTTTGAGCATATTCCCACAAACTGTACGAAGGTGTTAAGTGTGAATCTTCACAATGCCCAAGTGCATTTTACAACAGCTCCAGTGACACTGTGAGCTATGTTATATTTTTGTTCTGAAGGGGTGTTCCTCAGAGAGGAGGTAGAAAGTTATGTGCTGTCAAAAAGTCTTGATGTGTTTCTAGCCGTAAGTTTCACACTTGGAAAAGCAGAGCAAGGTGTTTGCAGGGAATGCTGTGACCTTGGGCTGGGATAGGGGTGTGCATGCGTATCAAGATGGACCAGCAGCATGGTAAGACCTTCAGGTTCTGTAAATAAGTTGCCATAAGGACGTGAGCAGACTAATGCTGAAGAGGTATCTTATAATTTTTTACCTACTGCAACAAATGCTTAGCATATTAACTCAGGCGTGCTGTTTAATTCCTCCTCCTGTTTATGGTAAATAATTTTACTATATCTGTCAGTTTCCCAAATATTTACATACTTAGAAATACATTTGAATGAGTCACTTGTCAATCTCATGTGGAGTTGTGACCTAATGTACTGCTGTGCAGGGCTGTCCCTGGGGAGACCACGTTTGTCTGAGACTAAACAGTTGCTCAGCTTCTTTGTAGGCTCCAAACTGTGAAAACTCACAGCTTCTCTTTCCAGTGGGATTGTAAAGGTCTTTTCTTCTTTGCTTCTGCTTGATTTGGAACCTTGTGGTATTTTGTGGGTTAAAGCTAATGCTCTGTGGATTACTCAAAGCTAAACACATGCTCAGTTGATGGAGTAGAGGCATGTGTCCTGCATTTCCAAAAATGTCTAATAGAAACTGAAACATACATGCCAATAATATCTACACTACAACCATTAGTAGGTGCTCTTTATTTTGATTATTCAATGTATCCATCTCCAAAACATCTTCAGCTCCCTTAGCCAGGGACTTTTGTGTCACTGGAAGTTAACTATATTGTACTGGTGGAAAAAGAGAGACTCTAATGCACGTCTTGAAATTTTACCTCATTGATGCTGTCTATGTAATACTGTGAATCAGGTGAGGAATGGGCAGCAGTGGATTTCTAGCTGTTACTTAGATGTGCTGGGAAGAGCTGTGCCTTGAATAAGAACCATTGTTGATCATTGATGATCATTAAAAATACCATAAAGCTTCCAACAAGTACTACACCCAAGGGCTTGTCCAAATTCTAAGCCAGAAATACCCTGATTAAATCCCAAGCACTAAATAAATTCCCTCAGCAGCTTAAAAAGTCAAAATGTTCATGTGTCTCATACCCAGAGATGGTTTCTGAAGCGTGGCATTTAAATTCAAGGCTAGGGATGAACCACTGCAGATGCACTGGATGATGAAGTCCGGTCATTTGAAGCTAATATAGCTGAAAGTCGCTGGTACCCATTGTAACAACAGCTGCACATAGCTTAGGGCTTCGCTAACTGGACATTATGTAAAGCCTGTGATGTTAAAGGGAACTGCAGAGAACCAAATGGTATCATGTATCTCACCGTGGTTAAAAACCAGTAGTATTGAACTGCCTGCAATTTGTGCCACTTTGCTTGATGACTGATTGATCAACGTAATCTTTAACTCTGACTCTCTCAACTTTTGTTCATTTTTTTTTATTTCTAAATGTAGCTTTTGTGCTTTATCCCTATATGTACACTTTCAAGTTGTGTAAAGCTGTAAGATAATTGGAGGAGCCTTTAACCCTGTGGTTTGAACCCCCTGAATTAATGAGGTACACAAAACCACTTTAAAATGTAAAGCAACCTGAATTCAAAGGCATAAACAATATCTGCAGTCATTGAGCTGAAAATGTTAACAAGAAGATTTTGGCCAAGGATGGAATAAATATCTCTTCAAACAGCTAAGGGTTTTCCAAAGTAAAGTATGTGTGGGGGGAGAGAGTTTCTGTGTATGGGGAGGGGGTGGTCTTTAAATTACTTTTACCACCTGCAAAGATTGAATCAAATTTAATGTCACTTCTTTTTGATTGGGAGCTGTAGCTTGCATCTTCTTATGTCTGTAAATAAGAACAGATGTGGTGTTACTCATAAGAGTTTTGATTAAGGTTTTCCCAAACATAATCTATGTTTGTGGGTATGTTGGTCTTGAGAAAACACAGTATTTTTCTGTCAAATCAAAAACTATCAGATCTGTGTACTTCTTTCCACACTACTGAAATGGAAAATGTAGACTTCATGTCAAATTAAAAAGAAAACTAAATTGTTCATAAAATACATAAACCACTTAAAATAAGTGTGGAGGGTGTGTCAGAGTTGAACTCAGTTACTCTTATTGAATAAAAAGATGTTTAATGGAAAGTGTCTATATTCCTTTGCAGTTATCATAGTTGAGTCTAAGCAGACTTTCTTTCATCTGAAATGCATGTGCTTTAAGAATCAAGAAAAGTCCCCGGCTTCCTGGTATAGTTTTGATCACTTATTGCTGAATCTTTTTTTGATGAAAACACACACTTTATTGCTTATTATGTATTGGGTAGCAGCCTGTTATTTTGCTTGACTGTTTAAGTTGTTTTCTAAATTCAGCCCAGTATATGTCAGAAGAGGGGCTATATAAATGAAGATTCATCAAGACAGGAGACTTGCGCTATGAAGAAGTTTCAATGGGCTCCAGATCAGACAGAGCCCAGCTCTCATTTATTTTTGAGACTAGCTTAAATTTCATGGTCATGCTGATGAAGTACTTAAGAGCCACATCTGCGGAAGTGCTCACCCAGCAATTTTTATTTCAGCATTTGGGAACTAATGATCTATTTTTATCCCAAGAAATATCAGTATTTAAAGCCAAGAGCAATTCTACATGTAGAAGGCATAGCAGTGTTGTAAAATGAATGCAGGTGTCTATAATGGTCAGTAGGAAAGAAATCAAAAGTTGGCCACAGTGAGTCTGAGGAAGTCACACTCTGAACAGGCACCATGAAGTTTAATAAACATGCTTTAGAGAACGATTGAGGTAGTATTAACTGTGCAGCAGAGTGGCCCTTTTTTTGGAGTAAAAGCAAGTATTAGCGAAGAGCCATTAGGCACTCAGAAGAGAAATGTTTGAGCGATTCTTTTCAGAGAAATCTGATACTGAGCCAGGGGTAACATATCACAGAGAGATATCTAGTACTTTCTGCTGTGCAAGTTGCTTGTCTGACCTCAGAGGAAGGTTTGTGAGCATATACTGTCCTCTGCTTCTTAGTAAGCGGTAAGTTACAGAACTGGAGAGGATGATAGGAAAATACATTAGTAGTAATTGTAATATTAAGGTGTTTGCAAGAATTGATGGAAGAGGGTATTCCAATGTAGTTTTGTGTTGCTTTTTTGTTGTTGGTTGGTTGGGTTTTTTTTGTTGTTGTTTGTTTTTTGATTTTTTTTTCTTTTTTTTTTTTAGTCACATCAACATAGCCCTGACCTCTGTGTTAGATTGAACTATTTCCTCATCTTTAAGAGCAGCTATTCTTAATTTATGGTTTAGTGCTCTGTTGTGTGAGTAAATTGATAATAACCAAATCTTAGACTTGCTTACTTAAAACTTTTAATTTATGCCAAATTCTCAACATACAGTATGAGCTGAATTGGTGCCATGGTGCTGTGTACTGTGTACATGGTATTGCTGGCTTAGCCTCTGAGGTCAGATTTCACCTGTTGGTACTTTATGGAATCATCTGCAGATAGATGATATGTTATTAGATTATAATACGTTAAGTATTAGTAAAAATAGGAATATTAGATGTTAAGAAAAAATAATTCAAATCTTCCTTTTTCATTTTCAAAACTTTTCCTGGAAAAGGCAAGGTTTAAGATAAAAAATAGAAACTGAAAGACATTGTTTCTGTGGGCAGACCACTTTAATGAGTACATCCTAATACTATTTGTAGAGATTGGTTCATATATTACACTTTTGCTTGCCTAGCTCCTTAATGCTTTTTGAAATGCTCTTCCCTCTCTCTTTCCATCCCTCCTCTTCCCATGGACATTTGTACTGAATTTAAATTTTGCAGACTGCAACGAGTTTTCCTTATGTGTGTAAGCATTCAGGTCACATAGGTCTTTTCACTTTGTAGCATGTGGGGAAGGCAGTCGTTAATGAGAATTGTCAAAGTGAAAAAAGACAACATTGTAGTGAGCAATTCCAGGGGCACACTGATTATAAAGGACTGGGCTCCTTTATGTAATATCTACTTGCAGACTGGTAAATGGTAAATACAAGCTTGCAAACTTGCTACACAGATAATTGTTTTACAGTCAGCCTTTCTACTGTAGATAAATTTAACAACTTTTTGCATGCTGTGCGTATTTGTACTGTTCCACCACCATGTTTGCTTTAGCGCATGTTCAGACTGGTAACAGCCCTTTGATCAGAGGAGAAGATATTAGTCTTTGATACTTGGAGTAAGCCAGGAGTACCTTGAGAGCACTTGAACTAATCTCTGCTTGAGACTAATTTACATCACCACTGCTCATATGAAGGCACCTCAGCTAGAGCTGCATCACAGAAAGTGTTGGGAGAATCCCAATAATTGTAATGCTGAAAATAGATGGAAAATTCAAGGGTTTTTTTATGCCAAACAGTTCAGTTCAAAACCAAAAAAAATAAACTAGCCTCAGCTTTTTACTGTCTGTATATTGTGTGTGTCTCTGATCTCATGAAAGCTTTGGAAGGCTGTGCACAGACTGTAAATCCAGTACAGCTATGAAGAGACGTGTGTGTTCATTAACTTGCACTTTTAGCTGTATGCCAGCGTGATCCATTTGGCAATTACAGTTGTGAATATTGGTATGTGTGTTGATAGAGTTTTGATATGCTTCCGTCTGGCAAGTAAGCTGAAATGCCTCACATGAAATGGGTAGTCCTGGGAGGACAGTCCTGCATCCAACATTTTACTATAATTTTACAATGGTAATCAGTGGCTTTATAATGGTTTCCAACCAATGGCATGTACACATGTGCACAGGTAAATATTTAAGGGTTATTTTAGGAAAAAATTAAAACTCAGTTTGAGGAAAACTTCTGTTTGAGTTCTTTGTAATAATGACCTCTAAAAATAGCAAGGAAAAACTTCTGAACAATTTTAAAAGTAAAAATTACAGTTTATTTTAGGAATGTCTGTTTAATAAAATGTTCAAAAGACTTTCTAAACAATTCACATTTCAGATTTTCATCAGAATATTTGTTGGTTTTTTACAGTAATCTAAAAACAACTAATCAACCCCAAATATCCCAAACATTTTATTTTCAATTAGTTTTACATACAAACCACTCAAATCCAGTGACAACGGCTGTTAAAAGAAAGCAAGCTTTTGGCAGCAGTTGCCAAATAAAAGGCTCAAATTTGTTCTGAATGATCAACTTTTAATCTATATTGTTACTGTGATTTCACATTTTTGTGACAATAGATCTGTTGTTTTGAAATCTACTGGCTGATGTGGCATGTGAACACAGGACTACAATTCCCTCTGTCTAGAGGGAATTCTGCTTGTATATCACAGTGTGTTTCCAGAGGATTTATGGTTTTCCTTAATTTTTATTACTGAACCGATATGCATTAAAACAGGATCTTTTTTCCGTACGGATTCTTTGCATCCAGATGTTTGTTTTCTATGCGAAGTCACAATCTCATTAGTGACATTGCTTTTGGTTGTGGCAAAATGGTGAGGATGACAAAAGAAAAGATTATGACCTTTGCAAGGGATAAGCAACTGCAACTGATAGATTCCAATAAAAAGAAAAGCCTTGTTACCATGCAAATTTATTTCTGTAATATGAAATTTTGTAAAGGGGTTGAGGCAAAGGAAATCAGAACTAAGGAAGTATTTATGTTGAGATAAAAAAAGCTAAGTGTTGCCTGTAAAAAAGCCGGCTTTGCTGCTTCGTAGGTCCTTGCCCTCCCTTGCAAGGGAGCTCTCCCCACCACACCACCTGCTCAGCTTCTCCAGACTTCCTACTTCTAACATTGTCCTGTATTGGGTAGTTTGGCTTTAAAGGTGTGGGCTACCCTAGAACTATATTGGTTTGGCCTCTGTTAAGGCTCTTTTCCAATGTCTAGCTCAGCCCTCCTGGAGTTAATCCAGATCTGAGGAGGTTTTATGATTAAGCACCATTCCTGTTATTCTATGTTTTAGTTTTCTCTGTTCAACATCTCTAATTAGGAGGAATTGATATACCAGATTTTCTACCAGCAACACAGGGAAGTTAGTCTTGCAATGATTAAGACTTCAGGAGACTTTACCTGGTGTTTATCTCAAGGGACTTACAAGCAAGATTTTTCATTACTTCTCCAGTCATCTCCCTGGGTAACTTAAACATCTCTAGAAATAGTGCACCAGAATTAAGTGGGTGCTTTCTCTGCCATTTTAGTTCTGTTTACTTTTCTAGATATTACCTAGTTCAGCTGGGAAGAACATTTTCTTTTTTTTTTTTTTTTCCTAACAAAACAAAGCAGTCTTCCTCTGGAATTTTAGCAAGAAGTGGAAATTTCATGTAGATGTTCATGTCCAAACTTCCCCAGTGTGCAGTGGGGCAAAGAATTAGAAAAGAGATGTCAGAGCTGGCTTCTTTAAGGATCTTCTGTAATCCAGCCTTCACTGGTCATCCTGGTATTTGTAGTTGGAAATCTTGCTTTGAAAACTTTATACAAAATTGAAGTTGTTAATTCTGTTATATCCATCATCTTTTCCTGGCCACTATCTCTAGTCAGAGAAGATGATGATGAAGTTCAGTGTTTCATCCATCTTTTACAGCCTCATTTTAAAGTAAGTTTTCAACTTTATTCTTTTCTACTTTTCTCTCTCTGTATAACTAAGCAGATGATCTGTCCAACTGTATGCCCGTAGGCACCAGTCTCTTGACCCTGCTGTCTTCCTCCTAGCTTTGTTTAGAGTGTACACCTAGATTTTGATTTATTTTATTTTTTTTTTTTTTAAACTAGTATTCATTGTCTGGCATGCAATCATACTTAATTATCCTGTTACCCTTTGCAGGAAATTCCTAGTTAAGTCCTTTGACCTCTCTGTTATCTATGTGATTCTCAATAACAGGAATTCATGAACAAACATATTTCCATCTTTCAGGGGTTTCTGTGAAACATAATCCTAGCAAAAAAATGAGAATGCAGATTCTTGAATTATTGCAACCTATACATTTTTTCAATGCTGCAAGATTACAGAATTAGTGTAAAAGATGTTTATGCACCTTGAATTAGTTTTTAGCCCTTAAATGGTTGATGTAGCTGTTAGTCTAGTCAAAAGCCCGTGTTCTGAGACCATGCTGGAAGTTTACAAAGGCAGTCTGTTTTAGTAACATTTTGCAGAAGATAAGTCTTAGGCTGCATCGTCCAATTTGTAATACTGGATCTTTCATCTTATTAGGTTTAATGATATCAAATATTCTGATTATTTTAACAAATGGGGTCAAATGTCAAATCTAGTTAGCATCATTTATCAATAAAATTTATTTTTTTTGCCTCCAGCTTTGGACTGACAATTTTATGTGTGTACATGTCTGTGCATAATATATAGAGATTCATTTTAGTTGTAAAAGAACAGAGATTAAGGCTTTAAAATATAAAATACAAAATCACACTCTACAGAAGGCTTGAGGGAATGTTAAAAACAAGGAGTATTTGTTACTTCCAGGCTAAAAGAAAGTGGTTATAAACACATTGTTCACATTAACATCACTCTTCCTTTTGGGTAAACTGTGCATAAAGGCTTTAAAATAATTGAAATGAAGAAACTAAGTTACCCAGAACAGTAAAGTGACTGAACGTGGGTAAAAAGGTAACAAAATGCAAATCAGGTGGGGTAAGGCCTGGCTTCCACAGTCAGTACTGGCACATCTGTTCTGTACTGCTGAAATTGGACCAGAACAGTGTAGACATTACCAACAAAGATCACAGAATCATGGAGTGGTTTGGGTTGGAAGGGACCATAGATCCTCTAGTTTCAACTCTCCTGCTATGGGCAGGGACACCTTCAACTAGACCGGGTTGGTCAAAGCCCCATCCAACCTGGCCTTGAGCACTTCCAGATCCTTTTGCATGATGTTGTGTCCTATGCTGGGAAATGGGTTATGAAGTGATTGCATGGACATTCAGCTGCTGTCTCCTCCCTGACTGTTTCAATGTCTGTCCTTAAGAGTACAAGAGAGCTGTTATATGAGAGAAGGGACTGAAGAAGTAGCCACACGTGGGAATGGGGAGGTGGAGTGAGGAAGACCTTGCCCCTCTACATCCAAATCACCATCACGTCAGGTGTCACCTGCACTGTTGTTCCTGAAAAAGCTCATAATGTGCCTTAAAGATAGCTTTATAGTGCTGAATTAAATAAAAAATCTGTAAAAGGAACTAAATATCAGCCATGATGCAGAAATGCGGATCACTGAGGAGTGTGTTTAAAGAGAAGATCTAGGTATCATTTGAAACTTGGTTTCCGTAGTGGTGTAACTGCTGTTCTGGTCTGCATGTGTCCCTTTGAACTACAGCATCCGTTTGGCTTTTGCACAGAACAAGTCAATTTCAAGGCATCCTCAGCCTTTCACAACTTAAAACACAGAAGTAAGTCTGACTCTTTTAATCCTGAATCAGGTCCAAAATGATTAACATTTATTATGTAGCCACTTAATGGCTAGTGGCTATCCAGTCGAAGCAGATTTATATCTCCTTACAACAGCTTAATGTGTACTTATGGTCCCCCAGGGTCCCTTGTCCAGCTGAATGGCCAAAATGAACATGTTCAGTACTCTCTTTTACAGCAAACTGTGGACCCAATGGCTACTTGCACATTTTTATCTGATATATTTTGTCAAGGATAATGCCAATGCCAAACTAAGCTGGAACAGAAAATCTCATGCAGGGCACTGCCTGCAAGAAACTCCGTTTTCAGATACTCTCTGGAACTGTCAGAACTAGTGGTTTTGCTGTCTAGAGAATTGTGTGACACCATGCTAGCACTAGGGTACAAAATGAAGCATATCACTGTCAAAAAATTTGGCTTAGAGGGATTACTGAACATCATACTTGCTGTTCTCATTTGGAGTCAGGAAATGTTTAGCATGGTGCGTATGACCTTCAGCTATCCTTGTGTGAAGCCCAGATTCAGAGGCACTGAGCATTTGCCCTAAAGAATAATATTGACATTGAGTGCACAATTCATGTAACTGTTCTTATTTTATGCTAAGTATAATTTTACTATATTCTTGAGTGTAAGTACAGACAGCCCTACTGAGCTAAGAGCTAAGCATCACAGCTACATAGCATAGCAAATAACGCAGTTAAATGAGGGTACTTAAATAAGCTGGAGCCAACATTTTCTTAGAGGCCTACTCTGAAAGTCCACAGTATTTCCTTATTTTTACAATCTTTATGATAAGGCAATAATTCTTATTTATGATGGAAACATTCTTCAATCAAAGCCTCTAACTTCTGCATGGACATGTAGCCACTCTCTTCTGGAAAATGACCCAGTAAAATCCATAAAAATATCAAATAGTAAATTTTAAGTTTTGACAACAACAGCTGACCATTGTTTTTGTATCTTTCTCAGAAGGCAGGGAAGTAATCTGCTACTTACAAAGACAAGCAACTACATGAACATTCTCTCTGTCTTTGGTTTGTGCTTAGAGAGTAGGAAAGGGTGAATGTAATTCTTCCACAGTTTATGTAAAGGAGCTGTGTATCATGAGGAATTACTTTTAACTTGTTCCCTTGCCCTAATTCACTTATATCAGCAGATGAGGTGTTTGCTCTTGCATTTAGATTGTTATCCAGAAATGCTTATCTGGTCTTTGCATGTACTCCTGCATGAAGTCGCCTAGTAAAATGTCTTGAAAAGCTTGCAGAGGTAATCTGTTAAATCTGGTCTTGTCTATAGTAATGTTTCTTCCTGTAAGATCACTTTAATACAAGCCCTTTTTAATTAGTTCAGTCTAATCAGCAGTACTCCAAAAGCTTTTTGGCTGCCTTTGATTCAGTTCCCCTTTGTCCCACAAAAAGAAGTACCTTGAATTTTGCAGCAGTCAGGGAGAGCTATGGAAGTTTTACCTGAGACTTTGTTCTGGGAAATAAACAGGCTCCCAAAAGCATCTAGTCCTGTGCTGCCTGTAGCAAAGCTATTTTGATGTGAAGCATAAATGACATAAAGTTGTATTAAAAAAGACAGTAGCTGTCCTGATTCCAAATGTAAGTAAATGTGTTGAGCCTCAGTGCTCAGAAAGAAAATAGAGTGTACTTTGTGCCCATAATCAGCACGTTTCCAGGAGACTGGCAGACATTTTATGATATTGTTCACAACCACTGCACCATCAGGAGCAGTCCTGCATTTCAACTTAATTGAGCCACTGCTATGACATAGCCAAGCTTTTCAAGTGGTAAAACTGTAATTATAGAGAGTGCTTCTCTGGCATTTTCTATTGGATAGCTGCTTTCAAAATATTAAGCCTTCTGAATACATCTGTGAAGAAGATTTTACTGGGGAAACTGTAGATGCACGGTTCCTATGCCAAGCTCCTGTCTCCTTACAAGAGAAAACAGCATGTATCAGGTCTTGAAATAGAGCATTCTAATCCCATTTCCTTGCATATCTACTGTAGGGCCACCTCTTCACTTCAAGGTAGGGATGGGTTGTACGCCAGGAGCTCAGAGATAAGGTGGCACCCACGCTATTTCAAGCATAGGCCCTGTGATTGCTGTAGTGTACAGGGCAAAGTGGAAAACTTGCCATGTGCTTACTTTTCTCTCTCATAATAGGGCCTTGAGCACCCAATTATGGTGTGGGGCATTTTTCTGTATCTTAATGCTAATAATGCACATATAAGCAGAGACTCTAACAGTTGAGAGGGCAGCACAGAGCTGCCAGTGATGTCAGAACTGCAGTTATTATATATTTGCAGCAGCTTCTAAGAAAGGTATATTTAACCAAAGGTCACAATTTAAGAATCTATACCTCAGATGTCCCTTTCAGGGAAGAGGCAGAATAGCCCAAGTGCCTGTTAGCATCAGAAAGAAATAGAACAAAAACTAAACGGAAGGTCTACCATGCCCTGTTGTTGCACTGAGCCAAAAGAGCAGCATTTAGATAGCGTGCAGGTTGGAAGAGAGTAGAGGTTAAAACCAAACAAACAAAAAAATGAGAATAGGGAAAAGGAGCAGTGTGTCTAACAAGGCATCTCCTCATTTTATTTTCTGTTCTTGTTGGAGAACAAAACCAATTTTGATTTCTGGGGTGCTATGCAAACCATACGGAATGAAACTCATTTCACCTGAGCTCCTCAGAGCACAGATACCACGACAGCACGTATTCAAATCAGCTGGCTGCCTCTTTCCTCCCATATGACAGAAAACACTCTCTTTTGGTTTAAATATACTCCTGCTTTTGTTTTTTCGGTCTGGATTATTATTTTTTTTTTTATCCTTTTTACCTTCAACTGTTGTGTGTTATGATGTTCCATTGCTGTGAAAAGCTCTGGGACATCACCTGACACACACTACTCATGGTGCTATATCAATGCAAATCATTGTTGGCTTTCCTTGCCTTTCATCCTAGACAGTCTGGCATTATAATTGCTTGGTTCTAATATTTCCTGTCCCAAGGCTATCAATTTGTTTTCAATTTCTCCACCTGTTGGGTTGGCTCAGGTATCCCACAGGGTTTTGTCCTAGGCATCCGCTACTTAAGTTAATTTATTATGTTCCCAGCTCAGGAACACAGGCACCCTGAAGCATTTTTACAAACAGGATTGTGTTACAGGGTTGTTTTTGTTTTCCAGAGATTTTGGCAGGAATTTAGTTGAGTTTTCTTCTTTATTTTCTCCATGTAAGACTTGTTGTGAAGCTAGTTATTATTGTACTACTTAAATCTAAATTCTTTGACCAGTTTTCTGGTCAATAGTGTGTCGTGTCCATCCACTTCCACAGTGTGTGCTGAGCAGTTGGGCAGGATGGAGAAGAGCACCTGAAGAAAGGTCTTTGCAGATTGTTGTTTCCACATAATTCATCTGCATTTCCTGTGGTTAACCTTGAAAATTACTTTGCAAGATGATGGAAAGAGGCTAAATTTTGCTTTCTACAGCATGGACTTCAAAAGGCAAAACTTAGCCCAGGGTTTAGCTTAGCCCTGGAAAATAAGCTGGAATAGTGTGGCTAAAAAGAGCAGGAAGAAAAAAGGGTCTGCCCTCTTAACCAAAGCTCAAATCTTGTTGCTGTACTGTCTTAGTATAGACCGGAATAAGAATAGTAGCAAAAGTAGCGTTGAATCACTTCTGTGCTGGGCATTTGGTGCTTTTTACGATCGTATCTGTAAATTAGTGTCCTAAAGGCTGGTATAACATGTTGACAGCTGAAAATGGCTTACCAATAGAAATGTATAAACTTCTGAGGCAGGAAAACCACCCGTCTTTGTTTATATCTATGTGCTGGCTGAGGCGTCTTTACCCTTCTATAGGATGTAGGATGTGCTTTGTATGAGGGCAGTCTCCAGAGAGCATTTACAGAGATGGGGCAGAAACAGTTGCTATTACCACTTGAACAATTTAAAACATCCAGAACAGGGCCCCAGAACTTTCTTCTAAGCTCTATATGAGTCTGTAATTGTTCATATTAACCATCTAAGGAGAAAGATTGTTCCTTATGTGTTTAATAAGTTTGACATAGGTGTGAACTGAAGAGAGGTTGTAGGGCAGCATGGATTAAGCCTTTGACCATCTCAGGAGTGCAGATACGCAGTGTCCTTCATGGGCAGGAGAATGGATCTAGCATACCAGTATCCTTTTCAGTCTCTTCAGCTAAGAGTCGTGTATAACCAGGAGAATCTGTGTTTATATGAAGAGCAGCAAGAAAAAATTATAAAAACACTTTTCAAGATCTGCTTCCTAGTCTCTTGATAAGAATGTTAAGAAAACAACTTCTGTGTAAGAGAAATCTGTCACCTTGGTGACAGAGTGGCCACTGCTAAATTGTGCTCAGTATAACCTACAATTTTTTACTTTTCTTATTTTGATATATTAATACTAAAATATTGAATACTTTGTCTTATCTATCTTCATTTTCTTCCTGGTAGACAAAGACAGTAAAAATAGCCTGAGCAGTGGGCTTTCTGTTTTTGCTGTGATTTAGTCAATTTAGTTTTTGATTTGTGTGATCCAAAAGTGTTTGGGGCAGGAGACCTAAGAGGGAGTGAAAGCAAATCTTAAATCTCTTAGTAAAATGCTTGTTCTGCTTTTTCTGCTGGAAGACGATGGGGGGGGAGGGGGAAGAAAAAGGATAAACAGCAGCACCGTTACAACTTGGCCTGAGTCCAACCCTTTAGTTACATCTATGCCTTTAACTCTGCCTGAGAAAGTCATTTTAAAGAAATACAGTTATTACATGCATTAGTCCTCACATCCTGGGAGGTACATCTGTACACTTCAATCTTTCTGGATTACCTCAAATGTTTCCTGAAGGCTTTTAAATCCAGTGAAGACCAATATGAGAAAATTCTCTCTGCAATTCTTTCCTTTTTCTGGCTTCACAGTCAGAAAAAAATCTGCAAGTGACTTGCAAACTATGTTTTAAAAAACAAGAAACCTAGCAAGAAATTAAAAATGGTCTGTAAAAACACGTCAGGCGGGGAATTTGATAGCAACAGAGCTTCCCTTAGTATGAAGTGTGATTAAATTCTCAAATTCTGTTCTCAAATCAATGTTTTCTGAGACTACAGGCCATCGGCTCAGCTGGTCAAAATTATTGTGGCATCCCTGATTTCACTGAATATGTAACAGTTTACTGTTGCTGAAAATGCAACCCAGCAGGGGGAGTATGCACAGACTTCAAAATACAGTTTAAATCATACACCTAATTCTAATAATACTTTTATTAGTCTTACACTGATGAAACTCAGTGGTGTTGTTCCCAGTTTACATCAACGTGAACTGAAACAGAATCAAGTCCAGCAACACTAATCATTTGGATTCTGTCTTTGGACATAGATCTGAAATATGATCAGAGATAATTGCCCACTGTTTGGTGTTCTGAGGTTAAAAATAAACCAAAACTGAACTCTTTGTTACAGTGTGTTTCTCAGTAAATGCTTCTCTTTTTGCTTGGAGTCATAACAAAACCATGATTATATTCTGTAAAATGATTAGTCCAAAAGACAGTTGTTAGTTAATGCTGCTGGTCCTACTGATGCCACTTGTCTATGAAACTGTTCCATGTTGCATCCCCTGCTATTGCTACTGTTGCACATTTGACTTCTGGATCTAGGCCACAATGAATTTGCCATCTGTGTAGCCTCTGTGGCTTGGCTGCACTTTTTGATGTTCTTCTCTAGCAAGAAGCAAATAATGAGCAGGTCTGGTGATGGTCAATTGAGCCTATGGAGAAGGTGGTTAGGACACTGTGTTCCCTACCATGGCACACAGACCACTACCCTAATGGTGCCAAGAACAATCTCTGAATGTCTCATCTATCACTGAAAGCAGATGGTTTGCCTCAACTAGTGGAGAAACGTGAATTAAAACACAGTCCTTAGTGCGTTATAAAGGGAAAGAATGAGAAGATCCATAATAATTGCTTATTGTGTTAAATATTGCGTTTGTTTTTTCTGTGCAAGTTTCCCTGTGCCAAAAGTAGCTGTAAGGGACTTGAACTTATCCGCAGCATATCCACTTTCCAAGAGTTAATTCTTGACTCTCTTTCACTTAACAGCAAATATTTATTGTGGTAAACTAAATTCATGTGTTGCAGATAATATTTTACTTTGGGTGATTACTTACAAACCTGTACTGACCATTCCATGAGAAAGATCCTGTGGCAGGATTTGGAGGCATTAACCTGTATCCTGCAGGTTCTGGAGCCTCAGTAGAGAGCTAAAGTGTCTTTATATGTGAAAACTGTTATAGCACCATATCATAGTAGCTGCAGGTTGACTCATCTATGTGGAATACATAAACATAAAAACTGAAAGCAACAGAGGAATGATAGTATTTGCTTTTAAATTAGTATCGGGGAAATAATGCAAAATAACTTTTAGCAGGCTTTACAGAAAATGTTTCCTATGATGTCAGCATGAAGCTTTTCCCCCCTTGGTTTAGCTTGCATAGAAGGCAAGGAAACCGCTCTGTGTTTTGCTTTCTTATAAATTGTACAATTTAAAGGTCAATAATGGTATGATGTATCACAAGTCGCTTGCCATGCTACCTAGAGCTTAAGGGTGCGTGTTATAATGTGATCTGTCAGCCCCTTCTTTACAGATTTAGTATGTTCTTGTAACATATTAGTAAGTTCATTTTCGGATTTAGCTCTCAACCCAAATAACAGTGGGAAATTGATTGCCAGCTCAGTGGTTTCAGAATGGAACCAGATTGCTGGACATGAGTTACAGCCACAAAAGTCACAGCAAGACCCTGCATCGGACATGGTAAATGGAAGATGTTTTGTGGATGGACACACCTGCTTTCATTAGGATAGTCTAAAGGATAGTCTGAATTTTCACACTGAAGAAAGGCTCAGCTGGGTGTCTGAATTTCCACTCATTTGCAGTGCAGAACCGTAAGAGATTGCTGTTACTTGCTTCCCCTTTGTGCTGGGAGGCAAAAAGCTCAGCATACCTCAGAGCCCGAGGTATAGTTATCCATTGTGCTATGAATTCAGTATCAATACTCCATTAATTTTACAGAGGCCAGAATGCTGCTTCTTGTGCTTACTCTCCTAATTCGTCAAATTGCAAATAAAAGGAGAGATCTTTACTAATGACCTTCTTGTCCCTGCTCAGATTCTGTTGTGAAAGAAAGGGTTATTTACTGATTTGTATTACAGGATCTTAGCTGAAAGGAAAACGTTATTCTTCTGGGCTAAATATTGCTTGAAACCAACTAGTAAAAACATCCCTTAGTGATAAATAATGTGCTACATTCATCTACAACTCTAATTATTAGGTGAGTGCTCTATTATAAATATTGGAGGAATAATGACATGTCCGTGTAACTAGCAGTAGTCAACCATGTCCCAATGATACTGACTTATTAAAACAGAATTATCGAATTGTTAAATAGCTCATTCATTAATTCGCTTTTATATATTCCAGTTTCTCTTAGGAATAACCGGGTTTTAGTTCTGACAATTCTCATTCACTCTCTAAATCAAAACTCAGCTATTCAGTAACGGCACAGAAAGCAAAATGTTCCAGAGTACAGCAGACATGTTGCTATATATCTGCAGTAATTATTTGACACAACCAAAACAAAGTCACTGTAAAATAACGTTGTCAGATCTTTCTCCTAAAATTGTCTCAAAATTGCAATCATTTTACAGACTATAAATAGCTTCAGAATGTCTCACCCTTTCTAGTGGGAGCTCAATCACCCTGCATAGTGTATTTGTTTTGTTTTGTTTTGTTTTTTTCCAGAAGATGTCTGTCTTAACTTACTATTTTAAAATGTTCTCTATTAATGATGTGTTTATATACTTTTCCAATCTTCATTATTTTTATCCATATTCAGTTTTCTACCACTTCATTTTATGACTTTTGCTACACAAAGGAACCATTAAAAATACACATCCTAAATTAATTCTTTGTGTGGAATTCATAAAATTATCTAAAATGTGTTTGCAGTAATTTTTTTTTTTTTTTTTTTTAAATTTTGGGGGATTAGTTTCAAAAATAGAAGCTTTGGAGCAGGTTAGCTGAATAACTTTGAGTAATGCTTTCAATGGTAAAGTATCCAAATGTTATTAGCTGGTTTCCTGGCTGAAAAGTAGACTCCTTGAGTTGTTGGCTGGTTTAGTTGTTAACACACTGTCATAAGAAAATAGGTCTTATTTTTGGGGGAGACCTTTCTTGGTTTTCTGTTGTACAAAACACAATTATAAATACAAGAATAATTCTAACTTTTCTGCAGCCCTCCCACAGGAATGCAATGCTGCAGCAGATCTAAGAAAACCTACCAGAATTATACATTTAAAATTTCTTATTTAGCTCAGGTTATCAACTGGGCTAATAGCAGCCCAGCTCTGTTTGTTTACCTTCTACTAGCTTTTTCTTGGAATATTTGCTATATGCAGGCAGAACAGGATAGGAAGCCTATGAAAGTGTATAAAAATATCAATAACTTCTTGTAATAGAAGGAAAAATTACCCTCCCACTACAACACTTAAAACATTAAAAATGAGTATGTTCATCCCTTGTTTACTGGAAAATATTTGTTCACTCCTTTCTTCTAAGTCAGACACGTTTCTTTGTAAAAAATATCTGCTTTCTAATGATTGTTACAGTTCACACTGGCTGAAAAAAAAGCCCCTCTATTTTTGTTTCATGCTATTAAAAAAGCTTGCATTTTTGCAAATCAATAGAAAGCTATCCAGAGTAAAACTGGCTGAAATTGGTGTTATTTATCACTCATTTATGCATGTATGTATTTTATTCATTTAACCTTTTCAACAATTTCAATGCCTCACAGAGCTGAGTATAAAGTGCTTCTGGAGTTACAAAATGATGATGCGGGAGCTGCAGAAATTGAAGCTTCTGACTGCAAAATGGCTTTGCATATGTTTGCTTTGTGTGTTGTATGTTAGTTCAATTTAATGTCTGAGTCTTATGCCACTGAGGGAGGGAGGAGTGACACCCTGAAAAGCCTGTGGTACAGCATTCTCCAGGGTGGCAATGGTAAATCCATCTTCTCTACAGTGGCAACGTTTTCTCCTGGTGGACAGGCATATCCATTCCAAGAGCTCAACTGTTTTGTTTTCTGATCAAGCAAAATGTGAGGTCTCAGTAGTCTGACAAAATCCTTTATCTGGTCTGTATAGGGTTGAAGTCCGTGGGATTATATTGGCCTTTGGGTCACACCTTTGGGGCTCTCTCACATCTGCAAAAACTTGATGTGGATGTCTCTTAAAACTCAGAATTTTTTTTTGTTTTGTAAGATAGCAAGATAGCAAATCCACCTGTTTTCAAAATATTTTTTAGAAGCTAGTTAAACTGCTTTCTCTCCTTTTTTTTTTTTTTTTAGAGGCAAAACGATCATATTACAGAGAAGGAAATAAAGATGTTAGAGATGGCTCCATTTTTCTGAAATTAAAAGGCTTCTGGCTCAGTTTACAAAGAGGAATGTTCCCTCGTGCTTATGAAAGAAATGCTCATGCCAAAGCCATCCACTGCTGTTTGGCTTCGAACCCTGTTTTATCATTTATGCTCTGTTTTCTGCTGCTGCTTTTTCTTTATACTGTCAGCTCATCCTCTTTCATGAGCTGACTATAAGGCTCAGAGATCTTGTTAGGAACATAAAATCCTGTATAAATTGTCAGCAATAAAATATTATTTGTTTATTTAACCATGGCAGTCTTATAATATAACTAGTCCAGCAATAACACGCTTGAGGAATTTTTAAAGACCATTACTTTTTATCAGTAATAACAGCTGGATTTTTCTTGCATTTCTTTGACTATATCTTTGACAAGTTTGGAAAGGAAAGATAAGCAAACACATGTTCTTGATTGCAGATGTTCAAAATTAGTTTCTGATTATTGTGGTCTTTTTCTGCTATGATTTTGTTCTAAAAAAAAAACCTATTCACTTATGGGTTTGCTAACAAAACTTAAGTTGCAGATTTGAATCCTGTAGCAAAAATTATTCACAAACCCAAATGGTTTTGATGTGCAGCGGACTTTATTGAATTTTGTCTTATATTAAGCTCAGGGTGCGCAAACTAAAGTCGGTTCTCAAAAGCCATGACTTGCATAGGAGCGAATTCCTTCTTCAGGCTGTGGCTGAGATGCCCCCATGTAGGAAGGGCTGAGCTTCAGAACCCACCATGGAGGGAGGTGCTGTGGGGTGGCTGCTGGTCTCGTCTTGACTGTCTGGTGGCTGGGATGAGGTGGCAACACGATCAGCATTAGGAGACCTGCGGGAAGTCACAGGTGCTCAGTGGCACAGGACTGGGCTGTGCTAGACAGTTCAGCTGGAGCTAGTCCTTGTATTTACAAAGCTCATTATTGCACAAGGTTAGCGACCAGAGCTTAGAAATGAGAAATGCTCTTTGCTGAGTGGACTTGCTTTCCAAGTGCCTTCAGTGAGTGACTCAGACTGTGTGGTTTTTAAGAACCATGGCTAATATCTCATCTGTTTGTTTTGCTTCTGGGTAAAGCACAACCTTTCAAATCCCAGGTCTCTGCAAGGAAATTGTAGAAAACAGGCTTATCTAGAGTGCCATAAGTCATTTGTTCTCCCCAGATTAGGCCTATTCAGCAACTTGTAGTCTTTAACTATCAATTATTTAAGAGCAGATGTACCAAAACTATTCTCTTGTGCCCTTAGCATAAGAACCATAAGGCACAATACAATAAAAGATAGTCATAAGACAGTACAGAGAGTCACAAGATATAAGAGTACAGGTAGTTCATAAAAGCACAATGGAATTCATAAGTCATATTTAGACAAGTTCCCCCAATTCGTCGCACAGCCAAATGCTGCTAAATGAAATTTTTATATTGGCTTGGGGGACTGAAATTCATAGCTTCAAAGAAGGTTCATGTTCTTCTGTCACTGCTGACCTGAATACTTATTAACAATGAATACTGCATGAAGTCCTCAATGGTTCTGGAGCTGTTGCTTTCCTTAGAAATAAGCATTGATTTCAACTATATTAGGTAGTTTCCTATGATAGGCAGATGGAGCACAGTCTGTATTTGGAGAGGCTATGCCTGTTTATATTGGAAGTAACTCAGGATTACCCTTCATGTAAACCAAGTGAAGTAGGAATAGAATGTGTGTGTGTGTGTGTGTTTTCAAGGAATGAATTTGTCCAAAAATATTTAAATCTCGAGAGTGGTAGCCAATCATTTTGGAGTTTAGGAGAGAATATTAGTCCAAAGTACCAATAATTTCTCCCTAGTGTAGGCACGCAAGGGAGAGAGAACTTGTAAAACACAAGTGTGAAGGGATGCCCAGACACCTGAGGTCCATGCAGCAATGGCTCAGCTGCAGCCCCCCCAATCTGGTGAGAGGGAAAGGTGTAAAAATGCCAAGTCAGAAGTCCGTTAGTGCTTTGCTGGGAGATGGCATCAGGTCACAGCACACTGACTGTCCCAGAACAGAGCCATATGCCAGAGATAGGAAAGTGAGACCTTCCAGCGCCCACAGCCAGCAGCCACACATGGGAGTGTCCTGTGGCACTGAACGTGCCACAGCTTCTCTGTGCAACTGGGAAAGGAAACAGGGCTACTGAAAGAGAGTCAGGGGGGTGGAACCACCAACAAAACAAACCCCAAGCCAAACAAATCCAAACAGGAAACAAGACACACAACTAAATTGTGTCTTAAAATGGGACTGAGCCTGAATCATAATTTAAATTTGTTATCCCCTGACAGCTGTGGCTATAGCGCAATGCAATGTGGAATAACCTAAAAATATGTAGTAGCGCGGCAGTGCCCTTAGCATCCTTTTGGCCAAAGAACTGGAGCTGCTACTTACTCTGTGATAAGACAGAAAAGGAAGAACCTGTGTGCAGAGGAGATGGAGAAAATGCAGCTTTGCAGAGATCTGTAGCAGAAGTAAAGGCAGGACAGTCACTCTCTAGAGCTAGACTTGCCTCCTTACAAACCAATTCCTTCGATTAACTTAGAAAGCAAACAATCTAATTGAACGTGTTTTGAGATGCTTTGGGAACAGGGAAGGAAATTGTTGAGTAGCTTTTCTCTTAGAAGGTGTTTCGCTGGAAAATGGCAGTTCCTCTCCTCAAACAGGGAGCTGGTACCTCAGGAAAGGCTGGACCATGTGCCTACAAGGAATGTGCTTTGTTGCAAATTCCATTCTCTTTTAGCAGCACTTATCTCTCTTATTCATTACTGTTTCCAGATGTAATGAGCTATGATTCAGTGAGTTTTATTGGCACCTGGCTGTAGAATTGCTTTGTTTTTTTCCTTTTTATTGTAGTATGTATGTCTCCCACAGGGAGCAAAGGGGTGTAAGGGCTCTTGGCAATCTCTGACTTTGAAGGCTTTGCAAAGCTCACCTGGGTTTGTGTTGCATGATGTGCTCTAAATCTTCACAACTAAGAAACCAAATTCATCAGGCATCCTAAAGGAGTCTGTAGAGGAGGAAAGTGCCACAAACATTAGATTTGGGGAGAGTGTTACACAAGTAAGGAGTGAATGATCTGGCCTCAAGGGATCCTTCCATTACGTTGACTAAAGCTGTGACTTACAATATACAATGTATGTAGAGTCATGCTGCATTATCTGTAAGTATAGCTGCAAAAAATCCAAAATAATTTTGAAAACAAACCTAACAGTATGGCCAAGAGACTTCTGTGTAATTTATAAGGTATTGCAATGTACATTTATAGTATTTCACTCAGTTTCATTCATCCTGAGCCAAACCTATAAGTTAAAAGCCACGTCCTCAGCTGGTGTGAATGCACGAGAAGACAAAGCTCAGTTTTCCTGAGGTGGCTACCGAAATTGTGAATTATGTAGACCATTCTTCCCATCATCCCTACATTCAGCATGTGCCACAGCCTTGTCATAGCAAACCTGCTGCTCGTGCTTGCCTGTCTGCATGCTTCTGGTTAAAGTTGCATTTGTCTTGTTTCCATATGTTTTTGTTTTCTGTATTCTTGCGCTATGTCAGCTGTCTTTCTTGTCCCCATTACGGTGGGTAAAGGGCAATAATTATGCTGACCTGAGGAAGGTAATTCACCCTGTGGTCTAATCACCCCTGTATAACAACATGGTTTGTAATGATGAAGTGCTTTGCTCGAGGAAACTCAAAAGAGGGAGGAAATGAAAATCCTGTCTTTAAGTTATGATTCCTTAAAAAGCAATGGGTACAGAATGTGCAGTTAAGCTGAGGATGTGATATAGGCATAACGTTGCTTTTTTTTTTTTTTAATGAAACAAAGTTAACTACCATGTTCCATAATTTTAAGACTATAAACCAATGTAACCTATAAAATATTTACTGGGAATCTAACTCTTCTTTTGGATATCTTAGTGAAAGGAATAAACATAAAATTGAAATCAGATGCTTTAGGATTTATGAAGTTGATACTTTTTTTTTTTCCTAGCGGCTCTTTTAACAGCCTATTAACATCTTCCCCATAGCAAATATATAACAAAATTGATATTACAGAATTGAGTTGGGATAGTTCCCATGAGTGTACTTAAATACACCGTAAACATCTTGCGCTATTTATCTATATTATGGACTGTGCATATAAAGTACATCTCTATAAATACTGCTAAGGCAAATTCTTCCAAGTTCCTCCTGCAGAATAAAAATTAAAGGTCTGATTTGGTGAAGGGTTGAGCGCTCCTGCTAAATTCCCAGCTCTCATGTAAAAGGATTGTTCTTCCTCAGTGCTTTCAGGGCTGCTCACAAAAGACTAATTTTCTTCCTTGCAAGTGAAGACAGCCGAAATCAGTTGTCACTGAAGTAAAAGTCTTTTACAGATGATTTGTATCTTTTTAATTTCTTAAGTGTCAGACATGAGCACATCTAATTCCTTGCGAAAGTCTAAAGGCCATTAAATGTTACTAATAAAAAAGAACTTGAGGACTGTTTTGCCCAACGTTGCCATTTATCTGTTTTGTAATATCACTGCAGGCTTGCCATGGTAGATAAGGTTTTACTTGTGCATGTTTGCTTCATGTCTCATCACTAAAAATGGAAAAAGTAAACTTTTTAATTAGATAAACCTGAACTTAAATAGTGTCTCTTTTTAGTTCTTACTTGAATTCTTCAGAGTATTAAGCTTGGTGGTAGCGACAGCGTGTTAAAAATAGTGCAAAGATCTTGTCTGCATCAACAGATGATTCAGCATCCATCTCAGCTGGTCTGCTTTACCTTCTCTGTTTATTCTGTTATGTTTTACTGATCTAAAGAGAAAACAATCGAAGAACAGTAAGCTGTTTGGAATATAAAGTAGCTGTGTTGCATCCAAAGTGGCATATTTGAGTGTTTGTAGAAGAGAATTTGTAGAAAGGATTTAGCTTTGGCTTAGCTAATTTTGTACTTTCAAAAGAGTATGTAGATTTCTGTACAATTAAGACAGGACTTCTTCTGGACATGTATAGTGTGATGTGCCAGTTCTATTTTATAATTAAAAATAAACTGCACGCCTGAAGATTGGACACTTACAAGCTAAAGCAGAAAAACTCCAAGCCCTTCTCTGAAAATAAATTCTGAATGGAAATCTTTCCCTGTAGCTAAACTAATTCTATTAACTTCTTCATCTCTTTTTCTGTAATATGCTGTTTAATCTGAACATGGCCTTCCATTGCATTACTTGCAGTTCATTTGCGATCCATTGAACATAACAGAGTGAATTTTGAGACAAGATTAATTGGATTTGGCAAAGTGATCCAGTCAGCACCAAAGTCTATAAAGTACCCAATGAAGTGCATTTTTTTCCGTATAAAATAAGTTTAACTATTCTTGCCGTTTCAAACAGTGAAAGACACTGCTACTTAAATAGGAATTGATTTATTCACTTAGGACAAAGATTGGAGGCTAAAAGCCCTGTATTCAAGAATAAATGGAGATTTATTCTGGGTTTTGAAGTGAAAACACCTAATATTTAAAATCTGGCAACTTCAAGGAGGTAGTTACAATGAATATGTACAAAAGTGTAGAGTAAGGTACATTGACAGCAAAAAACATCTAATGGGAAGAGGCTGGGATACCACTGCTTCAGGCGGGGGTTTCATCAGCTGTATCGTTTTGCCTGATACAGTGTGGAGTTTTCTTTTAATGTTCAACCAACGATGAAAAGGTCAAGTAAACCGGACAAACAGAAGCTGCAACTGCTTGTCATATTCTGTTTGATTTTTAAGTAATGCTGGCATAGTGGTAGAGAAACTCCACTGTCTCAGTGACAGTGATACTTGAATGGGACCTTTCTGCATCCTTACGACTCTCATTAATTTAAGACACACAGAGGGATCAATGAATAACCAGTGTTGGCAAGTCGAAGGTACCATTCAATTATGAGGATTCAAGTACACATTTACAAAATGATTGGAAATCTTCACAGCAGATTTTCTGAATTTAGTGCGTGCAAAAAGATTATTTCAGTAATGTTTGGATTAATGATGGTATTTCAGGCAGTGATTACATTCAAGGACTTTCATGTGACTATCCCATATGAAAAGTTAGAACCAGCCAGGCCTAACAAAATACTTAAAATATTTCTCAAGGTGTTGATACTGCAGGTTTTTCTACCTGCAGCTGATGCTTCACCTGCACCTGTCATTTTTTCCATATGTGAATATTCATGCCATTGCCTCAGGATTTTCAGAGTCTAAAAATGCTGTGATTCACTGCAGCACAGAATACGCAAAATTAAGATGGCAGAAAAATTGAGGTAATAGTTCAGATTTGTTTATTCTTAGTGCTTGAGATTGCCAGAGTAAATGAAACTTCAATGGTAGACGTGACATGTGATTGAATTGAATCTCCTCTATTCAAAATATTCAGATGCTTTGCTTTGGCAGCAAGCACATTCACACACCATTGTGCTCTGTTTACAAGAAGATGCTTAAGTTTCACACTACTTTGAGCTCCCCCTGGGGAGTAACGGCAGCTGAACATTGGCAGGATGGGTGGGTGATCCCAGACAAGACCATTCTCATGAGTTTCAGACAAATCTGGCCAGTGTAGAAGATATGGAGAGATGTGGTTAAGTTTATATCCACCTTGCCTGCTCTATAGCAAACACAGAGTCAGCTTCCCAAGCACTTCAGTTTGCCCTTCACTAATTCCTATGGATCATTTCTCAAAAGCCTGAGAACTCATTTTATAATATTGTCTGTGATCGAGGTGGCATTAATATCACACTTCAGCACCTTACATTGGTCATTTCACATTTCCCTTAAATAATAATATTTTTGTAATTTCAGATTACAAGTTGGTAACCAAAAATAGGTTGCTCTCAGACAAACTAATCTATTTGCAACATGTTTTGCAATCAGTCTACCGGAGAAAGACAAGATGAATTGTAGCAGCTGGCTTTGAGTGTGGTCCTCATTTCACCCCCATTTCTGGCACAGTGCTATTGCGAAACAAGGTTGTGTAACTGATTCAAGGTCACCAAATGAGTTACTCATGAAAGGTAATGAAGGATTTGCTCCTTCCACCCTACAATGTTTATTTACAGAAACTGATGCTGACCAGTCACTGGTGATTTGAGGCTGAAGGGGGAGGCAGAGGGGGATTTAAGCTTCAGGAAGGCAAACGTCCAGAGGGATTATTCCTTCATAACCTTCATTTCTGTTATCCCTAATCTCTCACTTTTCCTCCCAAAACAAGGCCTACAGCAGATCTGTGGGGATTCAAGGTAATGCACTGGCTTGCCCTTTTTCCAAAGACCTTGACATCTCCAGTTGCTGCTCTTGGGGCCAACAGGACATCTGAGAGAAAGTGTTTACTGGCTCACTCAAAAAATATACGGGGGGCAAAGCTGCTACATCAGCCATAGCTGTATAAACAGTGTAGTGAAGGAAGGACATGGTGAAAATGGTGATGGTGAAAATAAAAATTGCTTTACTTGTATTTGGAGAAGAAAGGTCCTGACTGAATTCCATTTTATTGAGGGGGGAGAAAAAAAAAGTTGTGGTTTTTTTCATTGTTTTGGTTTTGGTTTGTTTGGTCTTTTTAGATTTAAATATTTTACCTTGGAATACACCAGCTTTGGTGGAAAAACAGAACCATTTTCTCCCCAGTCAGAAAAATTCTTCCCAGTTTTCTGAACTCTAGTAATATATCAATTCTTAATTTCCTAAAAATACCATAAACCATAATACAGTTATGTTTTCATTTGCAGGGTCTTGTTTCTGATCTTTTCAGGTGCTAACACACCTTTGACTCCGGTGTCTGAGGACAGCACATTTTTTTAAATATATTGACCTTTACAATAGTCAGGGATTATCTTTATTTTGCAGATAGGTCCATGAACACACAGAAGCCTAGGAGCTAAATTTTCAGAATAATCATACTCCTAAATATAAAGATCTGTCAAATGGAAGTTTCAAAGTAGCTTAGGCGCATAACACCTGTTTGGAGTACTGTAACAACATGTTTATTTGCATATGTGCTTGCCTGTGTATATTTAGTTTTTATTACTCAAATAAAATGCTAAAATGAGTTAATCAGGGAGCTGCTTTTGGAAGTCCTACTGAATACCTTTTTGCATTTTTAGTGCCACAAAGTCTTGGAAGATCAGGCTTAGATGATTACTTGCTTTGAATAAAGGTGACAGAATCAAGCTTGTTGTAACATGTGGAAGAAATTTAACTTCAATTAATATGCCAATATGCACCTGAATGCTTAATGTACTTTATGTTAAAATTATGGTTCAGATTTTTTTTCCAGAATTCTAAATGGTTCAGATGAAAATAATAGATATGTTGAATGGTAAATGGAAAGGCATATTAACGTTAACAGAAAGGCTTCTAGACTGTGGATTAAGGGGTTATTTGTCTATCTCTTACAAACACAGTTGCTTTAGAAACACATTGAATGATAAAGTATATTCCAAAGATGTTTTATTAAATTCCAGTTAAATTCATAGTGGCTCTTGTCAGATTTTATGCTTTTGTAAAAGTACTTTTAATTATTTCTCATAAGATTTACCACTGATTTCATGGAAAAAAAAAATAGTCTATCTTCTGTTCTTCATAAGCTTCTATAAATTCTTTGAAATGGTATCAAGATCAAATGGGCTTAATTTCTTCAGAGTGAATTATAATGCCTTCCATAAGGAATTATAAATCCTACAAGCATGTTACTGATTTTCAGGATGGCTGTATTGTGAGTCCAAGACAACATGTTAAATCTTTAATCACCAACTGGTTTATATTATTAATAACTACCTCATATTATTGTGAGTGCTTTCCGAGATTGCTGTTTTGAAGTCTCATAGTATGCTTCATCCTAATTTTGCTTAGTAAATTCTGGGAGTTATGTTCTACTTTGATATTTATCAAAATACAACCTGAACTGGGCCTCAGAATAGCACAAATCTTTAGCTTATATCACTTTTAAGCACATACACAAACTGTATTATCTTGATATTATTTCTGAAGAAAAAGGTACACATCTTTAAAGAATTTAAAGTTTTTAGCCGATGTGAAACTGAGCAGTCTGAACTGTAGAGGCAGATATCTAATTTGATGATTATGTTCAGTGAAGTTAAACTGTAAATGCAACTTTAAACGTGACAATGTAAACAGAAGTTTGTCTACAGCCTCTGCCAGCTCTTTGGGATAGTTCCCCTGCCCACTTGATGGAAATTATGCCTTCCATGGTGCTTCGCTGTAGGGAAAGAGCAGTTAATGGGTCCTGTGTGCCAGGGAGCAGCTGGGGCTGAGCGAGGCAAATCGCCTGCATTGTCATGCGGTGTAAATCTCAGCTGAAGTGTGTGCTTTTGTCGTAGTGTCAGTGAGATGGACGTAAGGAAAGCATTCATCGGTCTTGGGGGATCATTTTGATGGCAGAGAGCTAGAGGTGACAGTTGCATGATCAGAAGTGTAAACTATATAGGGTTTTACCAGTTCAATTAAAGACCAAGGGGGAAGCTTGTGGATGGTTTGTAAGTGTAACTTGAGTAGCCAGAGAAAACTTGTAATTGTTTTAAAGAGTGTTTTCACTTGTAAAATTGGAAAACTATAGATGTAGCATGTGAAAAGAATTGTGATTTGTCTGCCTAAAAAGTCATAGCGATGTTTTACTCATGTAGTGAGATAGGCTTACCTTATTAAGTTGCCGTAATCCTTTCGTGTCACTAATCACAATGTCAATCATTTTGTCAGGCATCAGATTTTTCCAAGGAGATAACTGTCTATAATCTTCATGATCTATCAGGCCACTTACCCTTTTGAATGACAAAGATTGTTTTATATCTGGTGGGGCTTTTTTTGTTTTGTCTGGGGTGTGTGTGTGGTTTTGTTTGTGGTTTTTTGTTTGGTTGATTTTGTCTTGTGGGCTTTTATTTAGTTTTGTTTTTGTTTTTTTAAAGTGACTCCAATTCCATAGAGACTTAGAGCGACATCCGCAACGAACCTAATCCTTAGAACGACTCTCTCATATTTTGCCATCTGTCAATTGCCTAGGACTGGGTAGGGTATAGCAGCCTTCAGTGCAGTCATCAAGCCCTTGAGCAAACTCTTGGCCCAACTTTAACATCACCAACTGCTCTGACGCAGCCTGTCTGCTGGTAGAGAGGGCTCTTGCTGGGAAAGAACTAACATAAAATCAAATGTATTCTCACAAAAAACATGTGGACAGCAGTAGAAGAGTTTGGTATTGATCCCCAGAAAAGACCAAGCAGCCAAAGCTCCCGGTAGCAAAAATTAATATAGGTCAACTAGCAAAGTCAGAACTATTCCAGTGTATGCAAGCTGAGGATGTAGTACATAAAGAGTGAAAACCAGAAAATTGGAGGGAATTATAAAATATTTCCCCTCTTCCATCCTTCAGGAAAAAGACCTCTGGAAAAAGATATGAAAATGCTTTTAACGGTTCAGTTTTTTTGAATCATGCATTGGGTTGGTGTGTTGTTTTGTAGTTTTTTTAAAAAATAATCACACCTTCTCCCTCCATATTTTCTTGGAGCTCAGAAAACAGGCCTGAAACACTTATATATGAAACTTGTAATAGCCACTGTATTCTCAGTTAATTTATAAGGAGCCGCAAGACTGAGCACACCTTCTAACATACAAGCTATTTTCAAACCACATTTTGTGTGACTGAAATATAGAATAGTCATCACTGTTTGGAACATGCTCCCCCTTCATCTGAATAAAGAACAGAATTTATGACAAACTCCTACATCGTTATGGTAGTAATTAGTAAAAAGACATACAATTTTGTTACATTTATTTACCCAAATGATTGGTGCGAATGCTTCTAACATATTTTGCTTTTAAATCTGTATTCAATTAGGCAGAAAACAACATATAAACCCACAGTTAAACATGGAAGAAAGGTGATAAAAGTTATATTTTCATATCCACTTTCTCATATACTGTGCAAAATCTGTAAGAGTTTGGGATTTTGCTTTTAACTGTAGTCAGAAGCAGATCCGAGATGAGCTTTAGTAAACTTGTTTTTTTGTTTTGGTTTTGTTTGGTTGGTTGGTTTTTTTGGTGGTTGTTGTTGGTGGGTTTTTTTATTTGTTTGTTTAGTTTTGTTTGGTTTGATTTTTTTTTTTGTTTTGTTGTGTTTTTCTTTAGATATTAATTCAGGAAAAAGATATGCTTTTCAGTACTTGTCTGTTCCAGATTTACTCAAATCATCCTGAATGTCATTGTAAAGTTGAAGAAATGCATAGCTGCTGTAAGTCTGCTTTCTCTGAATTAATAAAAGCCGCTAGTTGCTGCCCCAGGGAGTGTGTGGCTGCTGTGGGTCCCTTTGCCCCAAGGGACACCCTTCACCTTACCATTGGGAATGCTGAAACCAGACAAAATCAGCTGCACTTGGCAGGGAGCAACACAGAAATCAAGGTAAGACAGAGTCAAAAAGTTTAGTGTAGATCACGCATGTTACCCCGACAGGAGATTCTTGGTGACACCTTTGCTGCAGGATATCAGTGTAAGACATCCCGGCTTTGCTCTTTGCTCTGTTTCTGCTACCTGTAGAGTAACGGGAACATGTGTTTTTTGACAGGCAGCAGATCTAGGATGGTACCAGCTTGAAAATTAAGAATCGGAAGCTGATCCCTGAAACATCAGGGACTGGCTAGCTACCAAAACTTGGAAATAACTTCTACTCTCTTTGGTATGTGGGAGTAGTTACAAGGTCATGGGTCTTATTCAGAATCAATGGAGGAACTAGTCAGGTTTTTTCCCATCTTCTAGAAACAGAAATCAGTACTTTTAAGTTTGGAAATCGTATCTCTTACCCCAATATTTCAAACAAGACAGCTTAGAAAACGGCATAGAAGCAACACAAACCTGCCTTTTTCACTCACAGTTCTAATATCTTACTTCCAAAGCTCATGAAATTGCAGGGGTTCATGGCAGAGTTCTGAGCCAGTTGCTACTGTTTTAGAGTTTGTTTGAGTTGTGGGTTTTTTTTGTTTGTGGTGTGTGGTTTGGTTTTGATTTGTGCTTGGATTTGTTTGGTTGGTTTTTGTTGTTTTTAAACGAGAAAAGTACACACTTCATTCTTTTTTTGATGGGTGTTTGTGTGGGGTTTTTGTGGGTTTTTTTGTTTTGTTTTGTTTTGTTTTTTCCTATTTCTTCCTCCAGCTAAGCCAGAGAGAAGGAGTTTAACAAGGAAAATTAAAAAGTTGTGTCATCTTATACTTGTCTTGAAGATAGACAGGTAAATTTCTCCTTGCTAAAGAGAACTTTCTATTTTAATTTATATTTTATGTGGTTAAAAAAGTACTTAAGCTGTTTAGGCTGAAATACTCCTGCAGAAAGTGAGTCTCCTTCTGTGCTTACAAGGATAACAGAGATCAGTAATTTGCAAAATGCATATGCTGTGGTTCTTATCTGTGTTATGGGGAATTAACTGAATATCCAGGTGGAAAAAATAATTTCCTCCAATGTTTTTTGGGAAGTGGGGGCATCTCTCTCTGAGTATCCATGAAGAAAGGAGACAAGCATTGCTCTTGGAGTGGGGCCAAGGTTCTTAGATTGCTTTATTTACACCTGATATTAAGGTGCTTTCCAGTGGAGAGCTCTCAGCTCCACTGAAACCTCTGTAATTAATTGCTTGCACCTTAGTGCACCAATGTGAAGTTAAAGCAGCAGGAAGAAAAGACATTTGAAGGTGTCCTGACTTTGTGGGAAAAAAAGGCAGGATTCTCAAATGAGGTGCTACTAATTCCCTGTGCTCCTATTTGTGGGTCAAACGGTAGTCAAACACTCAAATTTTTAAATTATTAAATGATAGTACACAACAGCACATGACTCTGAAATGGAAACTCCTATTAAGGCAACCAAACCTCTGTCCAGCGAAGCTTCCCATATTTCTTGACTTTCAGTTAGCAGTGCTGGCAAACTGGAAACATGTGGCATGTCCCCCACTGACTGCGACTCCCCACATATCCAGTATGACTGTAGGTCCTGTCGAATGGTTTGTGTATTTAAAGTTAGATAGAAATGATGTTTCGTCTGTGATCAAAACCAAGTTGTACAACATTTACTAAAGATCTTTCTTTTGGCCCTAGGCCACGTTACAAGTATTCACTAAGTAATAATAATGCTTTCAGGCTCAGAAATATAGTTTGGAAAACCTTTTGTGATGCTTGCAGACTGCCATAGGGTAACTGCATGATCAGCATCACATAAATGTTAGTCATTAAGAAAAATAATCATAATAATGATCACAAGTTTAATAACAATTAGGCTGTTCCTTGGCTTTCTAAATACTGTGGTACCTCCAGACTACTCATCTTCAATAAGCTAGAGATGGTACAATGACTGAAGCTTTGTATAAGCAACACCACTGATCAATAATGTGAGCAGAAGCAATCGCTTTCATTGACTTGAACAGGTAATTTGTGTTCATCTTGCAGTGCAGCTGCATATGAAGATGGTGAGAAGCAAGCAGATATAAGTGGCAGCACATCAATTGTTGCTGGTGGTTGGGGCCAATTACTGGAATTAAAATAACCTTTTTCAGACTGCAGCAAGATTAGTTGTTGACCCTGCTGGCCCAATAGAGTTACTATTATACTTATTATCATCAGTCCCTTTTCCTACCTTTGCTGGTTATTCTCTGTAATTGAAAGCACCCATTCTTGTACATATTATTTCTGCTGCAGCCAGATTCTGTGGATTTGAAAAGTGCCAAGAACTTTCTGTTAGCAGAGCTGGGGAATGCTTGTGCACAAAAGAAAGTTAATTCAGTTCAAGATTTAGTGGATAAAGAAGGAAGGCCACTACAAGACTATACTCATTGAATAGCTACAATGAATCTAGGAAGTATAAAAACTTGAATAATCTCTGTATTATATGAGACTTGATTAATCTCATATATAATTTTTCTCTGTTAGAAGTACTTTTTTTCCTGTCTAATGATGTGCACATAACCATTGAAATATAACACAAAATGTCTGAAAATTTACAGAACCAGTGTTAAATCAGTTCCCATCCCAGGATTCTGTAATGGGGAGACTGAAGCTAATGAGACCCCTCTGGGATTTCCTGGAGAAGCCAGGCTTTGCCTGCCTTTTACCTACTGACTTCAAAGTGATGTCCTAGAATGAATTAGGCCTCCTAACAATGCGTATATGTTGGAAATTTTTACTATATTCCCTATTCATTATTGTCCTTAATTTGCAGGAAACTATACATAGATTGTCATAGGTAAATATCAGACCTGGCACATGGTCATAGTACAGTTGTCATCACAGTTGCAGGCACGGCCACAGCAATACTAATCCTCAAAAAACTCTGAATGGCAATAGCTGACTGACTCAGTGTTATACAGTTTCAGTGAAAATGAACTGTCGCAAATGCCTTTATGTGGAAAACACAAATGTGTATTTGTATGCCTGACTGGAAACAACATGCTTTGTAGTTGAACTGAAGAAGGTGCCTAACTTTTCGAATAAGATGTCCATAACCATTACATAGAAGCTGTAGGCCTATTTGCCTTATAGATCTTGCTGCATGGAAACTGAGCTCATCCCAAGAGACTGCACTTTAAAGGGTGAGGAACAGATGTGACCACTGTGAACATTCTGAAATCCTCTTTGCACTTTTCCTCCACTGAATTGCAAGTTGCCTAAGTGGCTTTGAATAGTCTGTAACTAAAAGGTCAAGTGGCAATTGTCAGGTCTCAGGTGCATTCCATATTAATTTATTTATTTTCCTTTACACAAAGCTGTGGGGCAAATAAAAGCATAAAGCAAACAGAGTATCAAAAGTGTGCCTAGCTCTTCCAGCAATATTTTTCATTAGTTCATCTCACAGCCTTTCAGAAAGGAGGTAAGCAGCACAGTTTCCCTTTTATGTAAGTGAAAGATTGACTGGCTCTATACCTGTGTCTCTTTTTCCCTAAAATAATCTGTCTGATATACAAGGCATTCAAATTATTGGGGACACACACACACAATAATAGTTAGGCCAAACATCTTCTGGATGATCATTATTCTCTCAGGAGGGAATGATGCCAACTGGGACTAGAGCATATGTAGTGGAAATAAGAAACCATGAGGCATGCCTTTGCAGTGACTGTGAAATGAGCCACCACTGGGAAATCTGTGAATACGAGTACCAAATATGCTGGGAGCATGAGTGGGGTCTGAAAACACTTCCCCAAAGGGAGATCCTGTTGAAAAAGCATGACATAATATTGAAAGAGGAATAAATTCACTATGCAAACCACCCAGCTTTAGGGAACAACCAGCTACTGTGTCATTAGGCTTGAATGAAATGTCTAGTTTGCTCTTGGAGTTGGAAGTAGAATGTCACTGACAGGAAACATGAAACGTGGGATTCTTTTCCCTGCAAGAATAAATTTCTGCGGAGAGATATTTTCGCAGCAGGAGTGTAACAGCCTTTTAGGAAAAAAAAAATCACAGCAAACAATAACTATTTTTTTCAAACTTGCAAATGACTCTTACTGTATCCTACCTTAACATTTAGTTGAAAATGAAAATTGTAATTAATTTTAACACAGTTACCATTGTGATATAGAGGGTCATTGCACTTCTATAAAATTTATCCTAGAGTATTTTTTATATATATATATACACACACACACATATATACTTTTTTTTTTTTTTTTTTTGAGATGGTTTCTCTGAGATGAAGAATGGAGCTGCTGGGGCTATATTAGTGTATATCCGCTCTCTGAGTCAGACAGGGGCAGGCATTACAGGCTAAGATATTATGTTTATGTGGACTGTTTGACAGAACAGTAATTGAAGGAAAATAAAGAAGATGAACTATTCAGAACAACTAGATGAGATTAAGAATACAAGGTCAAATTTCATGAAATAGCTCAAGTCAGGCATAATAAAAATAAAGGGAAAGACGTAGAGCATGAAAATGATTTGAAGGGACAGGATCTTTAAGAGAGGACTGGATGTGTGCTAAGCAGAAACCAAATAAACCCAATTACTCTGGTTATTACTTCCTTCACTACTGCTACAGAGGTAGTTCAGTTACTCATTAGTCATTTCTTGCAGAATTATAATCTATCATAGCCTTATCTTTTCCTTACTCCTCTGGGAACACAGAAAGGAAAACAAATCTATAAGCTATCCCCTCCCCATGTCCCCCAAAGACTATTAGAAAACCTTCCTCTTCCTTCAGAAGAACAATCAATATTAAGCATCTTTTACTTTGCTAATGATTGATTCTTCCTCATTTCCCATTACTTATAGAAAAAGGGACATTTGGGCTTGAATTTTTGTAAGAGATGATAGAGGTATGTGCACCTGAAAAATTCATGAAAACTTCGTAGTTGTTCCTTATACATCTTTGATGGTAAACTTGAGGAATAGGAATGCCTCAAGAATCAAAGCTTCTCTTTAACTCATCCTCTAAAGTCCATGAATACTCAGTGTTAAAGATGGCAAGATCTTAAACCTCTTAGATAAATGTTGCTTTTACCGTATATCACAGCATTTTAAGGTTATTCTACCTATAGAATTTGCAAGTTGAAATCTTACAAACCTTTAAAAGTCTTGGTAATAAAACCTGTTGATTAAAAGTAAGGAAACTTGTATTTTCAATACCGAACTGTCACTTGATGTAGATTACAACGGACTGCCTGACTACTGAAATTAGTGGGTTTTTCAGATGACCATGATGCTGGTGTGAATATCCGCACCATGGACACACACAGGTCCCTTAATTTTGTTAATCTGTTTTTGAAAGTCCTGTCTACTGGATGGAACTGGAACATAGACCTGAAAAGACCACCTCTGTTAGTGAACACAGCTCCTGTATAATTCCAGTTTTGCAACAGATGTTTCATTCAGAATATGTCCAGAGTCAGCAGAATACTCCTCAACATTTTAGAGCAATTTCAAAACCTTTAGCAAATGCTGAAAAATGCAACCATAATGTGTCACAGGAAGAAGAGATCACCACAAATTCAAAATTTCCCTGTACTTGCAAGAATAAAATTCCCATGAAATTCTAGGTAGTAAACTACCTTGCTATACAAAAGAAAACAAAGCCCTTTGAGACAAACTGCTTTTCTGATTTGTGAGGAAATTCTCTTTCCTTCTTAAAGCAATAATAATGAAGATAATGAAGTAGGATAAGCAACCTGCTTTTATTGAACCCCTTCAGAACTGTATGCTGCTGAGTCCTTAGCAACGTGTTTCCTTCTATACTGTTGTTTTTTCTGACTATAATAAAGTTAAATCAGAAAGTATAGAATGTTGTGCTAGGGATGTTCAATTAGTTCCACAGAGTGTCCATGGGAGTTAATGTGATTTGAGGAAAGCAGTACTTGAGTGCTCGTATTGGATTTGTGTTCAGTTTTGTTAATTCAGACAGATCCTAGCAGATGTCTGATTAGACTAATTTAAAATTAAATGACAAGGAAAAAAAATTTGCATTCATTTAAAATGATTGAACAAAAAATGAGAACACCATCTTTTTGTTTCCTCAGAGTGGAGTATTTCTGTAATAGCCTCTCTTGGCTTCCTTGTGTCCCCTCTTCTCAATACACAATAAAATATGCAGACACCAGGCAGTACATTTCTATTGCAAAGATTGCTTTTAAATAAGCAAACATTCTAAGTTAAACAAACATTTGGCAAACACAGCACTATCAAATAATCATAGGAACTGAAAACAATGAGTCAAAAGATACTGTGCTGGTCCTCTACAGGCTTGAATTTTAGCTGCCATCATGGGCTCTGGTTGCTTAGCAAAATTGGAAGTCATAGTTTAGAAGTCCTTCCATATGCTTTGAGAGAAATAAGGAACTAGATTTCCTGTGATGAATCATATGATTGTTCCATCTAATCCTTCTCTGGAAGACATGTTTATGAATTTGAATTGTTTGTGCACTACTGTTCATTCAGCTTTAGTGTTGATTAGGCTTGGGTTGGCAAAAGTTGTGTCATACATAGGGTATCAAAGTGAGATGTGGAATATAGTTTGAGTGCATCTTCCTGGATTTACCTGCTTAAAGTGAAAGAAAATCATAGATGATAACATTCAAATCAGGATGGAAATTCTGGGTAATTTAAAAAATACCTGAAGATCAGGTTGCGTGTCTTTTCTTTGTTGGTTTGGGTTTTTTGTGTGTGTGGTGGGGGTTTGTTTGTTTGGTTGGTTGGTTTTGTTGGTTGGTTGTTTTGGGGGGTTTTTTGGGGCTTCTTTGGGGGGGGGAGGTTTTTGTTTGTTTGTGGGTTTTGTTTATTTGTTTTTCCATATCAGGAAAAAAAATAAATTGGTATTTTCAAAAATTCCTAGGTAGTTTAGCAAATTAATTGTGTCATTAAGTACTAATTTCAGAAAACTAGCTTGTAGGAGGCTAAGTCTCACTGAAAGTCAAATACTCCTGGTACCAAGTAATGTGGTGACATTGGAAAGATGAAATTATTTGTGGCAAGGTCTAGGTCACTCATGTAGTACTTCAGTAGCAATTGGTGTGAGGGCTGGAGAAATGTCACCACCCTGTCTATATGCAAAAATCCTCTCTCTGAGTATGTGTAAGTGGGTGAAGTGGTTTAGAGTTTTCTAATAGTGTTATTTACTCTGCTAATCTTTAGCACTTCAGCTCTCTGATTCCTTTTGTCGCCTGTGAGCAGTAGTAGGTGGTGTACAAAGGTGTTGGCCTGCTTGAGACTTCAGCCTACTGGCCTTAAAAAGTGCATTTACACAAGGGAGTCAAGGGACTGTAGTCCCCAAATTAGAATCGAGCAACAGAGGTTTTTGTTTGTTTCACTGAGAAAATTTTTGTGTCTTCACACAGGCCTTTAGAAACTGGTGAACGTTGCTCTCTTGAAACTGTAACTTTGATACCTTGATGTTTGTAATAGAAAGACAGATGCCAAAGGAACTAAGGGAAGTCATCATTCCCCATCAATTCTCCAGCTCTTTTAAAACAGGACTGGAAACCTTATTATTCTTAAACAATGTTTGCAATTTTTCTGTATATCCTCTGCCTAATGTGCCATGGAACAGAGGTTCTCCACAGCTGCAACACATACGATAGACCTCCTGCACCATATGGAGTAAAGGTGCTGCCCCATTTAAATATTTGAGCTCATTTGATATTGTACATCTCTGAAGGAAAATATCTGATATTGTTCCAAACAGCCATATTGCGGCCCAATACTACTTCTATTTTTAATGTGGTATCTGACTGTCAAGAGTGAACTCACTAATGCACTAATGACAGTCCATATGCTTTCAATGAGCTACAACTAAAACTTTGAAAGTTCTTTGTAAATTGGCCCAAATACGTTGCTGGTAGGGGAAAAATCGTGAGGGTTTTGCATAACCTGAGTCTTGCCTCTTTGAAATAGTGTGTACCCACCTTTCATACAACAGCAAAAACTTCTGAATTTTCTATTTTTTTTTTTTCCATAGTTATCCCTGGAGCATTCTTCAAGCTGAATTGAATGATTGCTTCATGATCTGAATATATTGCAGGAAATATTAAAGAACTACCTGCAATACCTAAGGCTACAAACATAATGTATGCAATTAAACCTTAGATAATAACTTTTAAAACTTGCTTTTAATATCAAATGAGTTTCAAATTAAAATGGAATTTTATCCAATATACCATCATTTAATATATTAAAAAATTCTGTTGTATTTCTCTACTGTAACGTACTGCACATCTCCTCTCTTATTTTATACCGAATGTGCTAGCATGCAATTCTGTGAGAAAGTGTTTTTTAGGGAAACTAGACATTTTCTTTGATTGCTTCATGGGTTGCTGAAGTAATTTGGGATGTACCAGGGGCTCCACTTCCCATGTTAGCAGCTTCCTGTGCTGATGCAGAAGGAGCGATCGCATGAAGCGCTCACTCCTTCAAACTGTTCTCCTCATTGTCTCTGGTTCACTATCTGTCTTATCCAGAAAAGTGGAAATTAGCGTCCTAATTCTCCAGCTGTGAAGCACTGGTGGTGACCTAGCTCATTCTACATAAAGGATCAGAAGAAAAATAAGTGTTGTCACAGGAAGCACAAATCAATACGAAAGATGCTGTCAAGGCTTAATGCAAGTCCAAACCAGGACAGATGCACTATTCAATATGTATGGCTTTCTCTGAGACTTAGAGAAATGAAGCTTTGTTTGCAAATAACTTCCGAGAGATGTGAAAGGTCAGAATTTGCATTTTAAATGGGTTTGTTTCCTTTTGGTTAATTCTGAGCCATGATTCCTGGGGCCTGCCTGGGTTGCCTTATTCAGCATGTAAGAGCAGGCCCCTCATTTCCCGTTGTGCAGTCAGCAGTGCGGCTCTAATGCCTTGGGTTTAATAGGGTGAGCACACTTTCTGTAATAGAGAATAATGGAACAGTTTAAATCTACTAATACATTTGTTACTTTATCAAGCAGAGCATATCATGCTCTGTGTGTGGCAATTAGCCTGGTTAATTTTAGCATGTAATACAGATGGCATTTTCTTGGAAAGACAGAGTTTATGTATCAACTCTGCAAACTTCTCACATTCTCCGTCAGGTTTATGGAGCCTGAAGGAAAGGAGCTTATGGACAAGGAGCAGCTGGCACAGGCTGAATTCAGGAAAGATGAAAAGTGATGTAGTTCAGAAAGGCAAAATGCTACAAATCAGCCAAAACATTGATGCCCAGTCACTGTTCCTGTGAAGGCTCCTGGATAAGTAGATGGCATCAGGTTAGCTAAAAAGGCTTCTCACCTGCAGCTCCAGAATGAGCTTTACCTGTTCTTTCGGGTGGGGGTCTCTGCCACAACGATCCACAAATTTGTGATGTTTGGCCTGCATCATTAACACTCATGGATTACTAGATTTAATTTGTTCCTGTTTTACTGCAGTGCCAGGCTCCATACACAGGACACATGCACACATCTGAGGAGAAATTTAGCTATTCAATTGGCATTTTCATAAGCCATTGAAGTAATTCTGTATCACTAGTGGTGAGGGATGCAACACATTTTGGAAATCCCTCCTTAAGCATATTGTATCTGAACAGAATAACAACATGGGGGAACACAAACAGTGAAATACAGATGAACGCACTGCACTTCAAGAGGGAACAAGAACAGTGCTGCACTCAGTCCTGCGAGAATCTGCAGTTACGGGTTTAAGAGCTCCATGAGAAGACTCCTGAAAGGCCAGGAATAGGATTTTAAGCTTCAATGGCTAAATGGAAATAGAGAGTAAATGTTCCTCCAGCCTGCTTTTTCCCTGCTCCCCTCTTCTGAAGAAATAAGGCATCAAAGCTGAAATGATCCCCCAGGTCCCCAGTAGACATCAGCTATTACACTGTAAGACAACTCGTGCCTATAGAAGATAGATATATGACAGCAATAGTAATTATTTTTAATTTGCATTTCAGTAGTCATGTTATTACACACATAAAACTTTAATTATAATTTTAAAAGGCTATTTGGATGTGTTCCAGTGTGCACTGTAAAAGATTAAATATCCATTGCCCCAAAATTTTTAATGCTGAAGAGTGGCTGGTTGCTTCAGGCTTTGCTTCCCCTCAAGAACCTCCAGCAGAAAAATTTTAGTGTTGTTAGTATTTTGGTATCAGATATCGTTATTGTGTATGGTTTACAGAAGAATGAAATGTCACTGCCAAAAGAAGGAAGAGGAGGAGGAAGAAAATACACTTCTTTAAAGCAGGTGTTTGCTGACAAGTGAAGTGCAGATGATGACTTTCTGATGCGGCCTTAGGATAAAGTAGTTTTTCTTTATTCACCAGTGTCATTTTTTACCATGTAGTCTATTTTTGATATTATAAATACCTCTATCTACACTTTACCTCATCTGGAATCGGATTGCATTTTGAGATAATTGCATAACAGTAAGACCTTCTTCTTAAGGCTTAGTAAATCTATATGCAGGTATCACAGCTTTCCAGCACATCTTCCAACATATCTGGTGGACAACAGAGCACGGAAAGTTGTTTGCTAGGACAGGTAGAAAGATATAAGGTTCAAGGAAGTAGAAATATCTTCTGGCGATTACTATGACATTGAGGACTTGTATTCAATAAAATAATAGGGTTTGTAATTGAAATGTGTTGGTCACAGGAAGTAACATCAAAAAGTTTATAGCTTTTTATACCCTGAAATCTGAAAAAAAGAAAAAATTGGCATATTTTTATTCTGGTTTTGTATATTCAGCAGTACCTCAGTATACATACTGACAAGTGCATCTCACAGATTTCATAAAATTTAGCCTGCAGTTAAATCGAAAGTATACTACCTTGTGAGTATTCCCATGTTGTTGCAAAACCCACCCTGAATATGTATCTGCTGGAATAAATATAAGGTAATTCAATACAATTAAGATTTTTTCATAAGGTGTTTTTGGGCAAGTCAAGAATGGAGCTTGATGCTAAAGAAGGTCAAGAAATTCCAGATGAGATTGTGAGAAAAATAGCTGAACTTACAACATTTCATTTTAAACCAAAGACTGGGAAGAAGCCATAAGCCATAGACTTTTCATTTTTGCCTCCAGAGTAAAAATCACAGTATCACAGTATGCTAGGGATTGGAAGGGACCTCAAAAGATCATCCAGTCCAATCCCTCTGCCGAAGCAGGAACACCTAGATTAGGTTACACAGGAAGGCGTCCAGGCGAGTTTTGAATGTCTCCAGAGAAGGAGACTCCACAACCTCCCTGGGCAGTCTGTTCCAGTGTTCTGTCNGACCCAGTTCCCTCAGCCTTTCCTCATAAGGGAGATGCTCCACTCCCTTAATCATCTTAGTTGCCCTACGCTGGACTCTCTCCAGCAGCTCCCTGTCCTTCTTGAACTGACGGGCCCAGAACCGGACACATTATTCCAGATGCGGTCTCACCAGGGCAGAGTAGAGGGGAAGGAGAACCTTTCTCGATCTACTAACCACCTGCCTTCTAATACACCCCAGGTACCTTTGGCCTTCTTGGCCACAAGGGCACAGTGCTGGCTCATGATCATCCTGCTGTCCACCAGGACCCCCAGGTCCCTTTCACCTACACTGCTCAAAAAAAATTTTTTTCTTTTGAAAAGAAAATGTAAAAAAATGCACAAATGATGCATGAAGTATCAAAAGAAGGAGGGGGTGGAAAATAGACTGTCAAGATTGTTGCTCTATTTTGCTCCTAATAAGATGCATAGAAATTGCTGTAGACCAAAGGCATAACTTGTTTGTATCTATATAGCCAGTGAGCCCAGTTCTTACCAGTACAAGAGCACTACCTCATCCATAAAAGCCATTGTTGCATTGAGATCAACCCCCTTCATCTCTGAGTCCCAGCCTGACTGCGCTGCTTTGGGAGAGCAGAGATCAGCTCCCTGGCTACAGAGCAGCCCTGCTCACACCTGGAGTCCTACAGTAGTTTTTCAAGAAGGAAAACTCATAATTCTTCAGAAAACTCTTATCATTCTTTAGTAATTTCTTTGTTGTCTTTGAGCACAAACTCCTTTCACTTACCTCCCATCTCTCCTTCGCAATTAGCATCTCTGCAGGGGAAACGTTGCCATTCGGTGCGAGCTCACCTTGCATCTCTCTGACAGCTTTTGCCATAGCAGATTTCTCACGGCAAAAACTCCTGAGAGGACCACATCTCCCTGCCTTAATTCTGATTATTTGGGAGCTTAGGGGGCTGTTGCAGCTATTCAGAACCACAAAGAGAAGAAATATGTTTCTGTAACCTTCCACACACTTGAGTTCTGTTCCAGTTACTTGCGGTCTGGGTAGAAACAGAAAATCTAGCTTTTCTAGATTTTTCTTTGGTCTTAAACTATATGGCATGGAATATTCCACTCTACCTCATAATATATTATAATGTTTCTGTATTATTTTTATTAAAAAATAGAACTGAAGAACTGTCAAACTACCAAAAGTTAGTAAAAGAAAGTAACACTACCTAAGAATTTTTTTTAAAGAGATCCAGATGGCAATTTCATTTTTGCATCTTTGCTCTCAGTGGAGAAGACATCATATACACTAAAATAATCCCTAATCCTGTAGTTTTTGAAAAAATGACCAACATGTGCACCTAGAAACTGAATGTCCACACAGGCAGGTACTAATTTATAAACTGAAAGTGTTATCAAAATTGAACATAATTATCCTCTGTGCAGGTCAAATTGTGCTGTGTAAACTACAAACAAGCTGTGTGAAGATGAGCTTAGTAGGAGCAAGCTTAAAACACAATGTATCCATTAATGAAAAGACCAGCTAACCATTCCAAACTATTCCGTTATGTAACTGGAACCAAAAGAGAGCGTGTTTCTTAAAGATTTTTTCAGTTTTTACAGTGAGCTAATTCTTGAAGAAATGTATTACTTTAAAATTATTATAAAGACAGACATAGTCTGAAAGTACTGCCTTATACCAGTGAGAGATACGTAGTAGCTATTTTTATGATATTATCTTTAAAAAGTAATTTCTGTTTAATAATAGAATATTTCCTTATCAGAAGATGTTTGTGTACTCAGAAGTCTGTGACATACAAGTAGAGGGTTATATGTCAATATGACTCATTAATAAAAATTAACTTGTCTGTGTCTACAAATTTAGGTGTTTTTCAGGCATCTTATAAACAATCCCCATATGCCTGGGTGGATAACTGTAAATGTGAACAGAACTGCTTAAACCTTTACCACTCAAATTACAAGCTTGAAAATTCCACATTTTAGTGTTTAATGGAATTGCAGCAGATGGTAAACTTTTTCTAGTTCTACTGTTTAAGACATCCCTCTGAAATGTACTTCTTCTATACTAGTGCTTGTTTTGTTTTGTTTTTTCCTACAGATAAACAGTAAAATTAGCTTCTGAAAAACCCAAATCACCAACACTTCTGTTTATAAATATAACAGCAAGCCTTAAAGTGAATGTAATCAGACTTCTCACAGATGTTTTTCCTGAAGGGCAATAATAATAGCAGACTTTGAGCAACTTTCATACCTGGGAGCTTAAAATTTCCTTGCAGAAAATCTCCTCAGCTATGCCACGTATTCTGTAGCACCTCTGCCAAAAGATAAGCACAAAAAGAAAAGATACGAGCACAAAGAAGAGTCCTTCTCAATGCATCATGAAATGTGGAATAACATTCCACAGGTGTTCAGGTCCAAATTCAATCTTTGCAGCTTATTCCGTCTACCCCCAAACTAGAGATGAGAGATGTGGCCCTGGGCTTGTGTATGGGCTGTGCTGATGCAAAGCTGGGATGCTGATCACCTTTTGTACCTTCTGAACAAGGTCTTTTTTTCCTAGTACTCTAAATGTTGCCCAAATTGCCACCCTCTGCTTAGCTTAATTAAAACCATTTGAGATTTTTCAGGGCAAGTGAGATAAGAAGCGCTTGTTCTGTATCTCCTCTGCAGACTTTCTCTCTGAAGGATGCTCCTTCTCCAAACCACCGTAAGAAAAAATAAATGACACACGAAGTGCACACATTAGGGCTGATGCATTTGGCATGTATAGTAATTACCTTCTCTCCCTTTGCTATAAAGGAACAAGCCAACAATTTCCAGTTTTTTTTCTAGGGGGTAGATTATCCACTGTTGTAGTAATTTCAGAGGCAATCCAGTTACTAATAAATATCCTTGACACAAAGTGTAGCAATTTTGTGCTGGAGTGACTGCTCTCACCTACCCCCAGGCTGAGTCACTGTGCTCTTCACTCCTCCAAAAGTGAGGTCACTGGCAAGAAAGGTGTTTTTGCTGGAATTAGACAAATGCAGGTGGTACTGAGAGTTAATTATATAACAGTATGAATGCTAGATATCCTCAAGCATGTTGAGCATTTTTTACTGATCCTAATCTGTTTGGGAACAAGTAGCACCTGTGAAAAAACATTTGACATGAAAATGGAAATTTGGAGGAGCTCAGCACATGGCCTTATCCCAGAATTGCTCTTATACTGAATTTGAGCATAAAAAGGGGGGGATAACAGCTGGACAAGGACCACAAAAAGCAATACTACAGAGAAAAATCATACAAGCCTGTATGTCTACAGCAAAATAATCTAAACCACATATCAAAAGAGAGAAGAAATGATAATACAAAATAGTTATGGAGTTATAATAGACTTCAAACCAAATATGGCCTGAAACAAAATCTTGCTTACAAAGAAGACTGCTGTAAATTTCTGTTCACAGAGGAATCCCACTGTAGAGAGAAAATAAGCCCTTCCTATATGTGTAAGGTTCTACTGCAGCTGGAACCAGGCATGCAGTTCTGGGCACTGGCTGGTCACAAGCCCTGGCAGACTGGAGAGGGATCACACCCTAATTACAAAAGTCATTAGGGGAGCATCACTTATCCTGCCTCTCCCTGTTATATCTGTCTGCTGCCTTTTGTTTTCTGCTTAGATTTCTGTTTTTCTTGTTCAGGGTTTACACCTCATCACCTACAGCATCAGTGCTTCAAGGGATCGCTATTATTACTTGACGTGTTAAAGCAGTAAAAGAATATTTGCATGTGTGCAACCTTGGTAAGCAAAAGCTGAAGTGAACAGAAACCGGGAATTGTGTTTTGGTACCAGTAACTGAAGGGTGTGTGTACCTCTGAAAACAGGAAATACTTTGAAGTTTCTAACACTTTGTTAGAAAAAAATATTCTCCCAGCATTGACTATAAATTTCCCATGGTGTTTCTTCCTTAAAGTCAAGTTTACTGTTGTGTCCTAACCTTCGGTATTCACCTCCTCTGTTTTCTGTTGTACAGCGCCTAGTGTTTTACAGTTACCAGGTCTGTCTTGGAAATGACTGTATTTTAAGTATATATAGTGTTCTGGAAAGTCTATCTATTTTAGCAACTGCATCTGCTTGGGTGTCAACAGAATCCTTTGTAGGCTCAGGGTTGGAGCTGGTTGGAGACAGTAGCTGAACCAACCTCTATTTCAACAGCTTTAGGACATTTTGTTTCAGTCCTAGTTACGCCATCTGTTTGCAGATTTCAGGCCTGCTATCCTTGTTTTTTCTGACAAAAGCATGTGGAGCTTGATGAGAATTTAAAAATCAAAGGAACGTGGTGGGATCCTGGGTGCTTGGTCCATGCATAGGACAGAAATAGCCTGTAGTTTGTCAGCTGTAGCAAACACTGTGCGTGGTTGGTAGCTCGTTCTGTCACCTGGCAACGTAAGGCTGCCTTGTTTTGGGGGCAGGGTGCTGATATATTTTTCACAGGACAATTGGCTGGTGTCTGCCTTTCCAATACCTAATAATGAGGATTTTTTTTTTTTTCTATGGGCAGGAAGTAAAGGATTGTTTTAATTCCCTTGTTCTGTAGATGAGCACTCGGGCATATAAATTATCTTTTGATTTTTATAAAAGAAACAATTTGAGGTGCAGAGATCGAAATTCAAAATGGGATGATTTTAACCCTTTCATCATAGAAAAGCACTTTTTCTTTTCATGTACCATTGTGTTTAATGGCAGTACAGTTACAAGTTGAAACAATAACACTGTTTTACAGTTCACACAACTGCCCACAATAAGATCAATATAATTATAAATACTGCCCCAAGCTTTGCTATGCCAAGAGCACACAGTTTATACTTATTGGTTAGATTAGGATTCATCCTAACTATCATTTATGTTTCAAAGGCTGGATGCTATTATAACCACATGACCAAAGTCAGTGTCATGCAGCAGATTTGGGAAAGGTCCTCAGCTTTTCCAGTTTAAAGAGCTTGTTATGTTGGAAGCTGCACAAGTTCAGGGGGTCTGTACAGAGGGTGCCTCTGTGCACCGTTCTGAGGCGTCCAAGGAGAACCAGTGACTTGGTGATGGGATGGATCTGTCAGCTGTGATGCCCCACCAGGGTCTGCAAGGCTCCCCAGCCCCAGAGAAGATGTGTGGATTCACAGTTCTTCCAATGAAAATAAATTCATGCGCTAAACGTTGCAAGTCCTCAGATTATAGTGAGTAAAGTGTGAGTATGTGAATGAAAGTGTAGTATGTGCTTCTGCCTGGCATCAGTAGGACTGAGGAGGTGAAGGTGTTCAGTAGTGCTGGCCCTCACCTGGAATCTTGTTGAAACTGTCAGTGGATTTTGTTTATTTCATAAATAAGGAGGCAGGCAGAGTGGCTATTGAACTACAGATCTTTGCTAGAGACATAGTCCAGCTTTGGGGTGACTGCTCTTTTTTTTAAAAAAAAATATCCTCCTATTAGCAGCTGTTTCTCGTGCTGGAAGTTACCACCTGAAGGGCAGTGTAAAGGCACAGGTATTTAAGGCAGTTCTGCCTCCTGTTCAAAGGAGCTGGATCTTCAAAAGCGTTCACTGCACAAGAGCTCCCACTGTTTTCTAAACCACTCTTTTGAAAAGCTGTTGAAATCAACAGTGTTTTTTCCTTTGACGTGCCTGGGGTTTGGTCATATACATCTGGGAGATGGAACAGGCCCTTGATGCTGTTATTACCATAACTTAAAAGGTATTAAAGATTCAGAGCACACAGTAACTCCAGGGTGGATACTGCCAGCAAATTAGGTTTTACCTCCTATGCACTGTCATTTTTTGAAGTTCATGAAGCAAGGAGAGAGGTGACCAGTACTTAAAAATCACTACCTATAATCAGTCTTATCATATGGGTACGTCACACTGTATTAAGTTACGTTAAGTTGATATGACTCATGTATGTATGTATGTATTTACAGATATACATACAGCAGAGTTGTACACATTAAGCCAGAAAAAGTAAACATTCATGAAGAATACAGGACATCACTTACCTACCCAAATCACTCAGCATGCATAAAATCAACAGAAAATATCAGTACTTATTAAGAATGGAGCACACTTACATTTTCCAGAAAAGTATAGTTTACTTTTTTATCATAACATGAAATTTGCTTTCCCCTGGAAGCTGTTGGAAAGCTCTCTACAGCCTGATTAATGCAGCCCTTTGGAAACAGAAACCACCACACAGCCTGTTGCAGATGCAATTTCAGCATGACTCTGGCTTTGCAGAATCACAGGATTTCTTCCAATTTGATAAGGTTCCCATTTCCATAGTAAAAGAATTCCTTAAACGGGTTTCCCAAAGCTGTTTGCTTGTATGACAATGGAGAAAGATGAACTCTATGTTGGTGCTCCTAAAAGTCTGAGGCAGGGAAACAGCCAGACTTACGTAGTTTAAAATGAACTTTGCTTGCTGGGCTGAAATATTGCTCCACCATCATTTAGTGGTGGTACATTCTGAGATCAGGACCCTAAAAGATTGCAGATCAAGAAGTGGGGGGGATATCCTCTTTGCATCTCCAGAGCTGAATGGTTTAGTAATAATTATTAAATGATGTTTCTAGCTAGAAGATGATTTGTATTCCACAACTGTATTTCATGTATTAAAGAAAGAGAAGCGAATTAGCATCTCATGGAGACATTTTATTTATGCTTTCTTATTTCCAGACTTGATAAACAGAAGAAATAAGACTCAGACATACAGAACTCATCTGAGTTAACACAGCTTTTAATCTAATTTTACTATAATTTAATAATTTAAGATGAAAATGGAAAAATATATTGAAATTATAGTTTAAGACTGAGAAAAAGCATTTTTTAGCATCCACTAAAGACGAGAAAGCAAGACATGATAGGAGAATTTTAAAAATTTCATATTGCAGGGAAATAAAGAAAACCTTCATTAGATACATTCTCATATACCTCAGTTTCTTTGCAACCCATCTAATGACCTCAGTGAGCTTAACTTTAGTTTGTAGTGTTTCAATTGAGAACAAAATAAAACCCATCCTGCATTGTGCAGAGTTGAATACACAAAAATAACTGGGTTTAGCATTCATTGCTGTATATGGTCCTATTTTAAAGGATGTCTCTGTGTATACTATGTTCACATGGATGTCACAATATTCATCCCTAGATTTTAGGGAAATCCTGGGGAATATTATAATACAGCTGAATCACAACGTATGGCCTGATCTTCATAGCATTTTGGTGCTCGTGTTACTTCAAGTGTTTTTACAGTTTTGCTCACCTATGAGTTTGTGGAGGTGAATTTTTTTTTTTCTTGTTCGTATTTTGTGAGATGTGGGTGTTGTAAACCATCAGTGGGCAAACAGCCACAACAGGATGGAGACATCATTGGCTCATCACTGACAGTGGCCACAGTTCAACCTATTCCACTATGTCTATACATCAGGAGATATGAAGTGTGTTTAGGGGGTTTCTTGCTGCCATTGAAGGCTAATCCTTGTGTTTGGGAATGGATGATGTTGCTGTGAAAGTCACTGGAAAAGGGACTGGGAGCCCAGGAGAGGAATGGTAGCAGGAGCTGGAGTAGGAGCAGGAAAGGATGGAGAAACAAAATCCTCAGATGTCAGCAGGTAGAAGGGAAGGAGTTTCCTGGAAGAGTGAGACATGACAGCTGGGGTGTCTCTATAGCCATGTAGCTTTGGGAGTGGGGCTGGGCTGGCAGGCAGGCTACACCACAGGGACTCTGCCCATCCACTGGTTTCAAAAGCCTGCAGGTGTCTTGTGCTGCTTTGCCTGGCAGAGGGGTCAGGGCACTTCTCAGTGCAGGTACTTCAAGGTATTTTTATGCTTTAACATCTTTTCCTCAGCAGCGGTATGCTGATGCTTTCTCTTCTTCTTAGGACCCAAGATTCAGAGATGGATCTGGCACCCATCATCTGGAGAGAATTCACAGAGCAGTCTGTTTAACTTTGCAGTTCTCTTGCAAAGAGTGTTGCAGGTGACCTTTTGCACCTTTAGGTTGCTTAGGCTAGCTTAAAAGATTTCCCTGGCTTCAGAGAAAAGTCAGGCCTGTAGCTCAGCTGGCTTCTTATTATTTGCAGGTAGCAAGTTTTCCAGTATATCTTCTGAATTGGAGACTACACGCATCTGCCCACTGTTTCCCTTTGTAATGGTGCTCTTTGGATTCATAGCCCAAGGTGAGGATGTGTGCAAGTTGCTGGGAGGCTGGCCCAGTGGTGTTGAATTGGGATTGGTGTTGAATTGGGATTACTTGGAAAGTATTGAACCACTGATCATCTGAAAACCATTTCATTCCTGCCAGGGAAAAGGATAACAAAGTGCTCCAATTAGCTAGTGCTCATTTTCAACCATGTCAGTTAATTAGTTGAAGACCAACCAGATGGGAAAGGATTTATCATACTGCTTTCAGAGGCTCAGACACTGGATGTTGCCCAGTTTCAGGCACTTGGCAATTTATTTTCTATTTCTTTTTCCAGGAGGCTAAAGACAGGAGGGGCAGGTGAACTCTAGATCTTTGTTCCCGTATGAGAAGGGTTAGGTCAGGGGTGTCAAACTCATTTTCACCAGGGGCTGCATCAGCCTCATGGTTGCCTTCAAAGGGCCAAATGTAATTTTAGGACTGCATAAATGTAATTACTCCTATATTTATACAGTCCTAAAATTACATTCGGTGAAGCTGATGTGGCCTCCGGTGAAAATCAGTTTGACACTCCTGGGTTAGGTGCTCATTAGGCTTCAGTTTGCAGCACACTGGTTGTAACCTTGATGACTTTGCAACCAGAACTGTCTCTCACAAAAGATTCAGCTACGCTCTGTATTGTAATGGATGAGAACTAGGAATGAATTCAATCCTTCAGGTATGGAGGTATATTTGCTGGAGAATTTATGTCTTCCAGGCAGGCATCTGCCCACTCTCTTGGCAACCAGTAACACACGTGGGCATGGTGTGTGTTGTGCAGCTGAGCAGCTGCACTGGAGAGAGATTTGTGGATTGTAGACTGAGCCTTGGGTAAGGAGCTGGAAATCTAAGCCTCTTTCCTATTCCAGTTCCATCCAACTCAGAGAAGTAGTATCTTGGACTGTGGATACACACAGGTGAGTCCATGTGGTGGACAATGATTATATGCAGATCAAATGGTCTCATTTGGAAATGTCATCCATTCAGATATGAGCATCTGTCTCTGAGAGCACTGCTCATGCCTTGTCCCCATGGCAGAGAGACTCATCTGCATACTCTTTCCCTCATCCTTTAATTTTTTAGGGAACAATATTTGCTATAAACAGAGCTTCTGCCCTGCTTCCCCAGACACTTGTCGTTGCATCTCTTAGCTCAGGCTCTTCCATGATTGCTCGCTTCCTTTGACATTTCTTTTATTGCTCTCTCGTGCACTAGCTCATACTAACACATGTTAGAACAGTAACATCTTTTTGTAGCACCAGTTTTAATTAGTCTTCACTTTCCCCTGGGATGGCTGTTTTTTTTCTAAGGCTTTCTGCAGGTGCATATTTTTCACTCCGTGATTCACTGCTTTACCTGTACAGTGATAAAACTGCCTCACCAGGAGCTTGTGGTGATCATTTGCTGTTCAGGTGACTGTCCATGTTTCCTCCCCAGCATGCAGAATTCTCTGATCTCGGCTGATGAAAATTACTGGCAATGTGGAAAGAGTGTTTTTAATGACAAGAGAAGGGAAAGATTAAGGCATATACTTTCAAAGCTACTTCTGTGATTTTGGTATCCAGAGCCTACTTGTTTGAAGGGAAATCAGCATCTGAGTCCCATAGATGGCTTTCAAGAAGTTTTTCTTTCAAAATGTGTTAAGAGTAAAAATGGAGAAAGTAGTTTACTAGACCAGTGGATAACTTAATACTTACCTATATAACTTAATACATACCTATATGATAAGACAGTGCAAGTAAGCTATTTTATCCATTTGTTTGCTGTACTTACAATGACTAATCACAAGACTAACTGGCAATGAAGTTATATTAATTGTGCTATGAAGGCTTGCAGATCCACTCTCTGAATTTGCCATACAACACTTTCATATTATTATACTCTGTATGGTGTCTTTGATAATTTCACAGTGTCCTGTGTTTAGCTGGTAGGGTCCATAAACCTTAACTAATTATTTTTACATTCTACATCTTCTCATTACAGCGTGTTTGCCTGAACCTCTGTACCATGCTGTTCACAGCAAGTTTTGTGAAACATATCAGATCATCAGCAGTTTTGCCTCTCTGAGTTGTGGAAAATATAAAACCTGGCAATTCTTTCTCAATTTGTGTTCTAACACCTGGTATCTTGACTTCCTTTATGTGAGCTGCATCTTAGCCCATTTAATTAGTCTTCCATTTGTATGCTATAGCTGACAAATTAGGTATAATCAGAATATTTATTATAGCTGCCCATTTACCCTAGTTCCATATGTGCCCTGCCACAGGGTTTCTGTGTAAACAGGAGCTCACAGTAAGCCCTGATCAATGCAGCAGGTTCAGTTTCTGTGGGACAGAAGCCCACCAAGGAAGTATTTCAGATTTTCAGAGGGACTTCTGCCTTCCACAGAGGAGAGAAAAGGACACACGATCCCATTGTGTTCCACTCTCTTACGTTCAAAATATTTCAGTAATGAATATTCGGTTTCCTAATCTGAATACTTCATCTGCCTGGCCATTAGCTCCTCTTTCTGTCGGAACAAACATAAGCTACTTATTCTAATTTTCGTGACCTCTCCTCACTCTATTATCTCGCAATTCGTCACTGTGATGTTGGTTTCATGGCCCAATAACACCAGTAGGCATTGCTCATCTCTCACACTTCCAGCAAAGCCCAGGGCTGCAGCTCTCATCTCATTCCCTGGCCATGCAACCCCTTTGTTGCTCCTCTCCAAACTTGAGCTGGGCTTTGCCATCACCCTTGTTTGTCTGAATCTCTGTCCTTCATGTGAATTAAGACATAGTGCACCAAGATTAGTAAAGACCTAATGCCTGAAAGGCTGAGAGGCACAGAGTACTCGTGACAAACACTAGAAAAAAAAAAATCTATTTTTTTAATGTACGTCTGCTAATATACTGCATGCAAAAATCTTCCAGTTTTTGCTTCCCTTTATCTGGGCTTTGGCTGTACCTTTATCCTGGCAGGAAAATCTCTACCTCTGCAGCACAGATCTGTCTCTACTGACTGCCTTCCACCACATGTAGCTTGATTTTTTTATTCTTCCATTTACTGACTTAATGAACTGGGAAATAATTCCTGTGGTCTTCATGCAACCAGACAAGAAAGTGATTCTTTTGTAATTAGCTAATTCATCTGTTTACGTGCTTTTTAAAATGTTACTGTTAATCAATTACCACTGCCTGAGTTAGTAAAACTGCTTTGTGGTGCTAAGTGTTATATATTGATATGAGCTTAAGCTGCTGTTTCTTTCCACTAGGCCATTTATTGTCATGTTAGCCTGACATGCTGCAACGTGGTGATTATGATGTGATATGTTGTAATATTTTCTTATGCCACATTCCCACTGATTTCAGCATGATTTTGGAATAATTTAGGGGAGGATATAACTTCTGTATGGGAATGTCTGTGTTGGACCAGTGGGCCAGTGAGTATATGGAGAGACTGTAACTTGAATTGTTCCTAACAAACCTTGAGTTGTTCCTAAAAGAGAGCAACAATGGGCAGTATTACATGGCATATTGAATTGTTGTCTTCATGAAGACAAATAATGGTTTGAGGCTTTAGGCAATAGTGCAGTTTTGGTTTATTTCAGTTTTAATTCATATTTTACTGTTCTGTTCTTGCCTGCTGGTGTTGAACGTCCTGCTCTGTTCTCATGTTGTCAAGAGCGGATGTGAAACCAAACCCTGAGATTGTAATTTGACAGTTGTTCACTGCTGCTCCTCTCAGTATCATTCATCACTTCAATTATTATCCTTTCAAAAATAAAGCCTGAAAAGGCACAGCAGCAGTGGTAACAACAGCCAAAAGGCAAAAACGCCTGCCTCGAATGCCAGGCAAGGAGCAGTGCACAGGTTTGTCCTCCCTGCCTTGCACGACAAGGGAACACTTAACCTCTCATCCAAGTGCATGATGAACATGTGAACGTTGCATGTGGAGAAACCCTCAAAGAAAGCATTTTGTTCTCAAATGTGCTCTTATTTCTTTGGGATTTATTCTACTGCATTTCTATTTATGCCGTAGATGACCTATGAACATGGGCTGAGCTGCTGCCTACACAAGTGCTACTTTTCTCTGAGACAAAGACTCAGGAAAATCTGTGCGTACTCCTGCTCTTTAAGACACTGTGATTTCTAAACCTATACTTTTCTGACAGATTAATAGCTTCAGATATATTCGTCACCTTTATAACTATCGATAAAGTATCAGAGGAAATAATGTGCTTCGGGCTGGATTTGGGTTCAAGAAGGTCATAAAATTTGTTATAAAAGTCACGATTTTTACATCTGAAACTGCATTACACCAGAAATCCTCTCACTGATTTCGGTGGATTGACTTGCCTGGCTTGCATGAAGCTCGCCTTATCTTAAGCTGCATTGTCTGTACACTTTCATAGCGTTTAAAAGAGAAAGTCTGAGAGGAGACAAAGAATTAAATGGCTGTGTTATTAAGCCTTCAACATTTGAAAACAGGGCTTTGGCACAGTTTGACTTCCCAGTGATAACTACTTTGTTTGGTTTTGGTCATTTCACTACTTACGAAACCTCTCACAAAGTGTTTTCAATATTTCTTCTTTTATTAACTACTGTCACAGAACTCTGTTTAATACTTTCTGTCATTTCCTATACTATAGCCCTGCAGCATCTAAACTAAATACATGGGAAATGCACTGGAAAAAAAGTTTGCAGAACTTTCTTCTAACATACATACAGTAATTTTAATGGCACAGGATGACCATGTCCTGAATCTGCCATTATATTTAAAGGTAACTGAACCTTTTCAGCCTAGGGAACCTTTTCAGCTTAGTTCCACAATAATTTTTGTTGGAGATAATCTATAATTTGAAAACCTTGCAAGTGGAAATTAGTACACAATAACCTGCCCACAGTCCAAAGCAGATATGTGGCTTTTATAAATATCCTTAACAGGTTCCTGTTTGGAAATAAACAGGGCTTTCAACTGATTCTGTGACGAGAATCAATGGGTTTATCTTTGCTACAGTGTCCACCCACATTTTTTTTCATTCAGACAATTAAACATCAATTTGCTGGGACAAAAATGTAGATAAAAGAATTGGCTTGTGCTTCAGTGATTCTTCATTAATAAATGCAGCTGGAATTGGTCTGCGAGGGATGTGACAAGCAAAGTGCTGACAGAGGCTTCACACAGCAATAAATATTACTTTTTCCTTTCTAAGTTCAGTTTGAAGAAAATCCCATCATAGGGGACTCTAGTTAGTGGTGTAACTCTATTTTGCTGTGAGATTTTTTTTTTTAAGTATTACTAACATTAGCTTTGCTGTACTAGAGACCTATGGGTAAGGTGAGATAATCTCAGTGAAGAGCTGTGCTCTGTTGGACTTGTGTCAAGCTGGTTTATTCCTGCACAGGACTTGGTACTGCACTGAGTTCGACAGCTTTTGCCTGTCCTGTTGTCCACAGGAACAGACCTGTGTAGGCCATCCATGCCACAGGATTGAATCCTGTGTTCAGTTTTGGGCCCCTCATTACAAGAAAGATACTGAGGTGCTGGATTGAGTTCAGAGAAGGGCAATGGAGTTGGTGAAGGCTCTGGAGCACCATTCTCATGAGGAGGGGCTGAGGGAACTGGGGCTGTTTAGTCTGAAGAAAAGGAGGCTCAGGGGAGACCTTATCACTGTCTACAACTACTTGAAATGAGGCTGTAGCATGGAGAGTGTTGGTCTCTTCTAACAAGTGGCAAGTGATAGGATAAGAGGAAATGGCCTCATGTTGTACTAGGAGAGGTTTAGATCGGATATTAGGAAAAACATTTTCATGGAAAGGGTTGTCAGGCATTGGAACAGGCTGCCCAGGGAGGTGGCTGAGTCACCATCGCTGAAGGTGTTTAAAAGAAGAGTAGATGTGGCATTTGGGGCCATGGTTTAGAGGTTTGGCAATTGGACTCAATGATCTTAAAGGTCTTTTCCAACCTAAACGATTCCATGGTTCTATAACTCCTGGGTGGGTTTCCCAAGCAGTCTCTCCAGGGACATTAGGATGGGGAAGCCACAGGCTGCCGCCTTAAAGAGAAGTACACAGGAGAACAAAACAAGTTTGCACATTTTTCTCACTGTTGTATTTTGACCACCTTTCACAGCAGACAAACTGCTTACAAGAATCTAATGTTGTACTGATTTGTAATGCTCCCAGGTACCCTGGTTCACTCACGGCACAGTATATCAGGCTGCAGCAGAGCTTGCAGAAAGACGTGAGCTGATGCCCATTAGAGACCAGGCAGACAGTGACATACCAGAATGCCTCAGCAGGAACCACAGGAGTATTGTCTCTGGATGTGCAACTAACTTGCTTTGAAAAAGTCGTGACCTAACTGTCTGTGTTAGATCTGGAAGCAGTAAGCCCAGATAGTGCTACTACCTGGTGTTTCCTTTCATAACTGAGACATGCCTCTAACACGGCCATTAAATCAGTTGTGTGTGAGACAAGCTATTTTTATCTAGGAATGACATATAATTTCTTGGTGGGTTTTACTGCACTGTGATGCTGCAGCCCATGTCCATGTTACTCACCTGCTTCCAGAGGAGGGGTCATGGCCACCAGCAGCAACACCTTCTGCAGCCCACAGCAACTGGGATGAATAACTGGACTTGTCTCAAGGTAATAACTTTGGAGCATCACCCTGCTAGTTTAATAAAGACATTTTACAGTGTTTAGTCTGTGATCCACAGCAAACAGAAAAAAATCATACACATAATAATATAGAGATATTATATACTCGATATTTTAATTAAAAGTTTTATTTATGATATTTCAGTGTATTTGAAATGTTGAGAATAGCTCTAGGTTTAATGCAAGAAGGATTTTCTTTATCTACATATTAAAAGAAAAAGGAAAAGGAATATGGTTTTTTTTAACATTTTAAGTGCCTTTATGTCAAGTATAAAGTGGAATCCTAGATTTTATTTTTTAATGAAACTTAATTCAGCCTAGTTAGGAAACCAATAACCATATTTCCTGATTCAGTTTATTAAAGTAATAAACACAGCTATTCCAGGAAATGAAAACATTTCTGTATATGAAATACAGAGTTCTCTGAAGAAGATATTCAAGTGTGGGTGCCTGACATTTAGCAAATAAGCCTGTAGATTTTGATATAAAACAGAGTTCTTTATTGCTAAGGATGCTGGGCATCATTCAATCTCTGATGTCTGTGAATGTTGTAGATTCTTAACATTTTTGAGAACTCATCTAACTTTATTTTGAATGTTTTAGGTGGGTTTAGATGTTTAATTTTGAACAATGAGATATTTATGTGATTGTCTTAGGGGCCAGTTTCTGAATATGAAGACAGCTTCAGCTGTGTTAAGCCTGAAATGACAGAACTGGAATTGATCTTTAATAATGCACTAAAGTCTTCAGAGGCTACAAAGCAAGTACAACATAACTATTAAGAGAGGCCATTAGTCAAATGCAAGAGTGCTTGTTATTCATCGTGATCACTGAACTCCTAGATTTTTAAGGAAGAATAAAGTGCAAAATAAATAAATTGGTCTATTGCCGTCAAATTGGATTAGGATTGTCTAGGTTCTCTCCCAGCCAGCAAGGACTTACGTAGTTTATGATGAAGTTTTTGTTTCTTTTGTCTCTTGAGTGACAATAATGTTTTAACCCGTCTGGGATCTTGGAGCTCAAAAGGAAAGGATTATGAAGTCCAGGGTGCTGGGGCTGGGGGAGCTTTGCAGCCCCACATGGTGTGGAGGCTTGTGGAAAAGCCTGAAGGAATCGACCTTCCCCACCTCCCAAGGGGGTGTCTGAAGGGAGATTTAGCTCTGTATTGTTTGTTTGTTTGTTTTTTAATATTTTCTCTACAATGCTTTTGTTAAAATAAATAATATTCTAAAGAGGCTGTTTGGCTGTAGGTTATCCCAGAGGCAAGAGAAGTACAGGGATGGGCAGTAGCTTCTTGGCCCCAGGTAGCAGAGCAGGGACTGGATAGAAGGAAGGATGGTCTCAGAGTTGCTGCAGGCACCTTGCACCAAGTGCTTGAGACTCGAGCCTAGGAGACAGACACACTCCCTGACAGAAATTGCAATTCCCCATGCACTCTATAAAATATAGATCCCTAAATCATAAGAGAAAAGATTACAACTCAACAAGACTTTTTTTACCCATGACAATGTTTGTTTGGAAACATAGGCAGCTTTAACAACTTTTCTTATAAATTAACAGAAAGATGGTAGATGTACATAATACAGCTATAGAGATATCAATACATCATTTGTGGATAAATATAGATTTTTGAGCATTAATCCCAAACCAGCCAATTCTTGATATTTCCACCTTTCTTTTAGTCTTTCTGTTTTTTCAGTAGTTTAGTCATCCTAGTCAATGAAGTTGACCTTTCTTCTTTTATAGGCACCTAACACAATTATTTAAAAATATTAAATTGTAATTAAAAGTGAGATATGTAGGGGTGAATTCCTTGATGATTGAAAAAGTTTGCATAAGTCTTGGTGTTCAGCAGAGGTCACTTTCATTTACCATTTAATATTTTGAGAGAATTGCAGATGAGAGAGACGTGAGGTTTCCCATGAAAGCCACATCTGCTGCTCCGCAGCCTTCTCTGGTGGTGCAGTTCCAGGGGGTTGATCTTTCGCTTGTCTCAAGAGCTGGACTGGGCTTGACAACTTCCTATTCCCTGGGACCTACAGGAGGCGCAGTTAATTAATCTTTTCCTTTTTCAAAGGTAATTACTCTGATTTGCAATTAAGGATTTTTTTTAGGGTTTTGCGTTGTTTGCTTTTTTGTTTGTTTTGGGGTTTTGTTTGGTTGGTTTTGTTTTTTAAGAGGCACCATTTCTCTCAGTTGCCATGTCACCAGTGGTGTCACACAAGTGCTTAGCAGAGTCCCCGAGTGGTCACACACCTCTTGTGATGCAGGATGGGAGCTCCCAGGCCTTGGGCACTGTCTGGGCCCATCACACTCACCAGTTACTAAGAAAGTTCTGAGCTCTCTGTTTTTTGTGTGTCTTGGATACCTCTATTGCTTCCTCTTAAGATTCTCTAAGAATATTGGTTGGTTTCTCTTAAAAAACAGAAGAGCAAAAGGGAATGAGGAGCTCTTGACACAAAGCAGCCAAACAATCACTGGCAGCACTGCATAGTGTGAGAAACTTTCTCCATCTGCACGGAAAAAAAAATATTCAGCAGACCTATGGCGAATATGATAGAAGGAGAATACCAGTTATTTCCAGAGTCCTGTAACAAACCAGTATGTGTCTAGTGGTATATATAGAATTTCAGCAACTTTCTATCGCCCCCCCAGGCAGAGCAGATCAGTTGAGTGTGTTTAAGAGGAGCACTCAGAGTAAAACGAGAGCAGAGGCAGTCACGAGAAACAGCCACTTGGAGAAATGCTTCTGAGATAGCTCCCATGAAAAAATATCACTTATCAGCAGCTGCTGAATGACACAGCACTGTTGCCAAAGCACCAGCCTGCAGCACCTGCTCCCTGCATATTGCTTTTTTTGGCAGTGGGTTGGGAAGCATCTCTCCTGTTCCTGCAGCTCCCCAAAGCCGCAACTCCCTGTATCAGTTCCTCGATGCGGGGAAAGGATGCTCTGCTCACAGAAGATACACTTTCTCTTGGATCGCATTAGCCACAGAATATCATCTGGATCCATTTTTTCATAATCTGCAAGTTGTCTGTGTGCTGAGCTTTGGCTTTTCACCCAGAAACTTTTCAAAACCATACAGTAAGGTCAGTCCTTGTTTGTATTTCAGTGCAGCGTTCACTGCAGTTTATGTTTTAAGAAACAGCATTAACATGCTGTAATACATTTGAATAAAAGTGTTTTATTTCCTACTGGAATTTCACGCTGCTTTTGAATTTATGAATTGGATTTCCAAGGGATAGCACTAAGCTCAAGGCAATTTTCAAAGGGGCAGGCAGAATGTCATTAGCAACACTTTGAAAATAAATTCTTCCTGTTCTGCATCAGTGAGATTTGTGATCCCCTTTACATATATTTTATTATGATTATTCATTGGTTATCTTTTTGGCACTATTACAGTAATCTGGAAAAATATATTGTGTATTATGAGCACCACTTTTATTACACCAGTCTCATAAGTAGGAACACAGGAACACTGAAAGAGAAATAGAAGTGGGAAAAGATCTCCTGGGTTGGTATATCCTGTCTCCTGCTGACACATCACATCACATAATTCCTTTCATAAATATAAGTAATCTAAAACTCTATGTTCTGTTGAATTTGAAAGGAAACTATTATTCTAGTGTGTCTAAAGATGATTAAAATAAGCCAATAATAAATGTAATTCTTGTGAATTATAATGGATAACATGAAGATTTTATCCTTACAGTTGCATTAGTTTGAGGTTTTGGGAAGAAGAGTTGGTTTTGCTCTGTTTTGCTATCATTTGTTTCCCTGAGTGGACTTCATTGAAGAAACTGAAATAACTTAAATCATTTTCTCTTCCACAGCCTCACGCAAGAGCACGGTTATAACAACAGGGTGTCAGTGTATGTTGTGGAGGAGCAGTTGGGTGCTTGGATCCTAATAAAAGTCATGGCATACGGATCTCCAGCTCTTCTTTGTGGCAGTTGGTTCAAGGTTCCTGCAGACACAGGCTGGGATGTTGTACCTTCACTCTGAGCAAACCTAGACTGTCCTGCAGCCCATCCAGCGTACCCAGGCCCATCGCAGTCTCAACTGGGAATCTGCAAAGCTACCACAATATTTGCCATCCAGGTTTCGATTTTGTTTGTTTGTTTGTGGGGGTTTTGTTTGTGGTTTGTTGTTGTTGTTTGGTTTGGTTTGGTTTTTTGTCCTATGAATCTATCACTTCTCTCGCAAGTAAAGAACTGTTCAGCAGACCTATTTCTCCTGACAGTGCCACAGTTTCCTCATCACATCTGCACAACTAAATGATTCACCATATATTCTGCCCTCTTAACCAACACAAGTGCATCTGTATTAGTGGTTTCCTTCAGCCCCGGCAGGAAAGGCCTTTCAAAACACATCTCCTGGTTGTCTTCCCTCCCTGTGCTCTGGTTGCCAACTCCAAGGACTTCACAGTGTGTTTCTTCTGGAATAAATGCTCCAGGAGCACATCCATATACCTCAACCACTGCGGGGTGCATGGCCCTGAAATGTGTGTAGTGTGATCAGCGGGTCTTCAGGACCAGTTTGCCCAGGATCCTCTCTTACTGAGTGCTGCTTGCCAGCACGGATAGTAACCAATTTGTCAGACTGTAAGAAAGATACCATGTTCCGTTGCTCCAGTAGCATCACCTTCAATCCTCATCTTGCCATACAAGTGGAATCCCATTTTCTCATGATGCCTGGGAAACAGGGAGTGACTTCTCACCACCACACAGATTAAATAGGATTTGCTGCTATATATCTCAAGTATGACATTTATTTTAGGCTACAACAAGGATTTCATCTAAAAATATTTTACAAAAAGGAGAGAGACGCAACTGAAAAAACCCCAAGTTAATTCCTCAGTACCTTGCCTGCAGCGTTCTCTTTCTTCCAGCAGAACCCAGTAGAATTTAACAGCACGGTGGCTGAAGAACTCTTTCAAATTATGGAGTGAGCAAAATAGCTCCTGCAGCGTTTTTTTCCTGGCTTATTTTAGCTGTTTCTCTCTTTCTGGTTGAAACTGCCTGAAGTGAGACTAATCAGCTATTCCTCCAGAGAAAAAAAACAGGCGTTGGGAAATAAAAATAATAAATCATGGCATTTTACTATGAAGAAACTATATACATTGAGGGAGTGACTTTTACAATGTTATATTGCTATCTTCAACAACAGCAAACTATAATAGAATGAGAAGTTAATTTGAGTAGGTTGTTTCTGGCAAATTATCACACAAATACTGCCATGTCTACATGCATATTACCTACTTCAAATTTAAGTTAGAAGTTAGATTTTGAGCAATGGACTTTGTTGTTTCTATTTCTCTCCTGTTTTCTGAACCTTAATTAAGATAGCTTGTTTTTCTTATAAGGAAGCACACTGCAACTTGTGCAGTTTATTGACAAATGGGCGTATTTTGCCATGGCAAATTAGAGATAGTGGTTACATTAATTATAACTTTATTTTGGTGTGCATTGAAGCCTAGTTGTCATTCAAGGACATCATTTTTTTCGTTTGGTTTTCTCTAAACACAACTCGGGTGGCTGGGTACACAACTATTGGAGTAATTTTGCTCTCTTTTTTTTTTTTTTTTCCTTTAGCTATGTTTATTTAGGTAAATTGTTTTCATGTTATTTACTCCTGTGACCTAAACGAGAAGTCCACTGTCTTGAACATCGTTGTTTTTTCAGTCACTTGGCTGGAGGTCCTATAATTTACTACATGTCTGTGGATTTTTGTATCACAGTAGAACTTGACATCTGGATGTCACAGCAATGTTTAAGAGCAACACCGAGCTAACTAAAAGTGTGAGAAATCTGCAGTGTTGGAGAAATCTGCAGTGTTGTATGGTGATATTTGATACACAGCATCCAATCACAAAAACTGAAAAACTGCTATATTGCACAAGTCTGAAATGTAACTCAAAGGATAAATTCATTGTGTCATCATACAATGTACAGCACCATCTTTTAGCTTTTCACAAACCAGATAAATCCTTCACAAACTGCCCCAAAATAGAAACAGCAATAGAATTCATCAAAGTTGTCAGCAAGATTTCTTGAAGGAATTTCAACACATTTCTCCTCCAGGATGATGTTTCTATAGCAAATGTTGCCATAGAAAATTTCAACTTTGCAGTGCCTATTAAAAATAACTTACAAATACATACATGTATTTACGTATAATTGTAGAAGAATCCACTTTTTTTTTTTTTTCGGTCAGGTTTCCCCACGATAGCTTACACTTAAAGAAACCATATCTGGATTATTCAAATCCAACCGCAGATATTCAGAAGGTTAAGAGCTACTGAAAATGTGAGTTAAGGGTTTTCATGTAACATTAACTCTAGCTGTTGGTTAGCTTTTTAAAAATAAGTTTCTAAAGAGCAAAATGCTCTAACACATAAACACATGAATAATTCTCTTAGTTTCAATAAGAAAACTAATTAAGGATGACAAATCTGTAATTTAACAAGATGGAACACTAGTGATCATTATTGAATTAGCATTACTTGACTGAGTTACAAATAACTGACTGATCACCCTCCACAGAACATGGAGGGAGCCAGAAAATGCCAGGTGGAGACTAGCCCAAAATGAGGAATCCTTTTCTAGATTGCTCCAAGAAACAAGATTTGTAAGTCATAGCTCTCAGATGTATTTGAGGCCGTGACTATCGGGAAAACACAACCAAATCAAACCACCAAACCAAGACAAAAAAACCCCGAACAAACCCAGTGCAATGTCCCACCACACCAAGGATTTCACAGCAGGTGGAGTCTAATGCAGGAGTTAACATCACCTTGAGCTGCGGTCCTTTACAAGGATCATTCTGCCAGCACTCTCCCTGTGTGCTGGCAAGCCTGTAAGTAAAAAACTAGTTGTGTGTATGGTATGTTTTGCTCAGACTTTGTACTACCTGAGTTCAGTTTGTCGGGACCAAAGCAGCTGTTCAGTGTACAACGCAAATGCATCACTGTTCTTGATTAGGCGCTTCTGATGTTGGAAGCACGTTCAGGCCCCTAATCTGAACAACTCAGGTAAACTGAAGTGACGGAGGATTGTTAATATATTTAAATGAAATGCAAGTTAGATTTCCTTGCTGGAAACAAGAATCAATCAACTTCTGTTTGATAGTATTATGAACAATGTTTTTAAGTGCCTTTTCCAGCAGCTACCATTTTATTACGGACAGTTAAATACTGTTTTCACATCAAAAACCAGCTAGAATTGTCTTGAATCTCATGAGTGACAATGTTGCATTTTTACTGTTGCAGTTCTAACTTTAACTGTTTTAATGATCTGATTATTAACCTTGACATGAAAAGTGACAAAGGCCTTTAATAGTTTAATAACACAGAGGAGTCCTGGTTTTTGAATGAAGTTCATAAATGTGGATTAGAATTGATACACTTTATCTTCAAATGAGTACACACTATATCCTCGAAGGGCAGGAAAAGCAGCTTAAATAGAAAGATTGTCTATAGAAATAAAATTCTTCTTAGGATTGTTTACACTATCACATTGCCAAATGCCTTGCTTTTTACAGCTGATAAAATCCAACATGATGCTTAATTATTTTGGCATTGCATGCTATCAGAGGACACAGGGTGAACTTCATTAGAAAAAAATGCATATATACGTATAGCTATGTGTGTGCTTGTGTGTATGTATGTGTGTACTCTCAAAAGTCTTAGTAAGGATGAAAGGACATTTTTCTGAGTACTCATTTATATGCAGCTAAATTACGCAGCTTCTGTATTTCTTTGTTGAGGATGTTACTGCTGTTGGTCACATAGTGCAGGCAGCATGTTAAGCACAGAGACACTTCATTTGACATGTCTCACTCTTTCCTTTGTGACACAAGTGATTTTTTGTGGCTAACCAAATACACATATCCTCTGCAGCTTCTTCCCTTTGGCATTCTCCATCAGTCAAATCCTGCCGTTGCCTCCCTTGCAGTCCAGCTGCTGCTGACACTGAAGCCATGACATTCAGCCCAGTTTGTATCTTCTCTATAGGCCACGTAAGTTTTTCAGAATACCACTTTCTGGGCTGTTTTTTCATTGCCCTTATGCTGATCATATTGTTCTTTTGAGCCTTGTGTTTAAGTTCTTTTTATAACTCATCTTTCAGGGCTCCTTCTGGTGTTAAGCCAGTTGACGGTTATAGTGTTTGAATAATAAATGTAATTTGTCAGTTCAAATAAAAACCACTATCTCTTTTTTTTCATGTTACTGTTCCTTTCCTTGTAAATCGTGACTACTTGCTCAGTCTAATGATCTTGATCTTTATCACTTTGTCAACAAATGGAATGGTCAAACAGCCTCTCACCACCATGAATTTCTGCTCCAAAGAGAGCTGTGCTTTGTGCATATTTGATTCCCACTTGTTTCAGTTTCTACTTGGTTCAATTTGTTGCAGTGCAGTCTCAGTCTTTTAAAGTTTCAGTGTGATCTCTAGCACTACAACAAGTGGTTCTGCTTCCTCTCTCTTTTTTTAATACAGGATATATCAGAAACTAACATACCAATTGGTGCCTATTCTCTTTTTCACTAACAACCTAATGTCTTTAACCTTCACTTGCTAAAAGCTTTTGTTTCCTTTTAAAACGTACTGGGTTTGCTTCAATCTGTGTTTTCAATCTCACCTTTATATATATATGTATACATGGACTTACATATACGTATTTTAATATATAAATGTGTGTATGCACAGGGAATTTCACAGCACTATGTTGCAGAAGTTCAAGAACAGACCAGCAAAGCTGAACGCGGTCAGAGAATTGAACCCTTTGAGGCAACTCTGCTAAGATAGAGGATGAAGTTGGACCGATGAAGGAGGCAGCAGGTTTGCGGGCTGTACTTTCTGAAGACCCAGGAAGGTGAAGCTGCTGCAGTGGCGATCAGGTGGCACTCTCCCTCTGACTCCACAGCTTTCTCTCCCAGCTTCAGCTGGGTTGCTCCTCAAATCCCAAACTGTCCTGTTTTCAGCTCTTTCTGTGTTTTGTGTATATCCTCTCTTACGTTACCCACATCCCATATTTTACACATCCTCTCTGCTTAGGGGGTTCACTGCCATGCTCAGCATCAGCAATACACACACATAAAACAAATTTCTTTCCCTTCAAGTGGGATTGTGCAATGTTTTGCAGCGTGACATGTACATGAACTGGGACACTGTAATGTCTCACTCCATCACTGGCCATATTGCTTTGGTTGTATATTTGCATCGGCTTAGTAAAAAAATAATAAGTTGGAAGAGAAACTTCATTCTGTTGTATTCCAGCTAAGGGAACAAAATTGTCACCTTACTGCTTACAAGTGGCCGCGTAAGGCTGTGACGCTGCCTAACAGAGTGCTGATAGAAAAAGCTGAGGTAGCCAATCAAGATTTTAGAGAAACAGGAGCCTAAGGACAACAATGTTTATTTTCCAGCCCTAAGAAAAAGACAAATATTTTGTCATATGGGTTGTAAAGGTTGATTAATACCAGCACTCCATTCCTCCTCTCCAAAGTGTGCAGGAAAAGAGCTTGTGGAAGTCAATGGATGTTTTGCCACAGCCTTCCATGATTGGGCTTCAGATAAATGGTGATTCATGGAGCCACTTACATGGTAAACGTGAAAAATGGAAGTGACCTATCCATTAACTTAATCATCATTCTATCCCTTCTCTAAGGCAAATAAAGTGCTAGATGAAGGCAGATGTTGTTGTAATTGAGGTCTTTCTTCTTATTTGAAGGGACCAGTTTCTAAAGGTCATTGACAGAACTTGATAGAAATAAGCCTTTAAAGTGTGAATATTGATGGCTGGGTAAAGTGAGTCTTCAAAAGGAAGACTGTGCAAAAAAACATAACTACTTTTAAAAATTTATGGGTCAAATTCTTCTCTCATTCAGGGCACTATAAATCTGAAGTCATCTGAAGGAATCATTGACTTCCGTGTAAATGAGGGCACAGCCTTCCTCAGGTTTTTATCTTCACAGAGGAGAGCAGAACAAAACAAAATTCACTGTGATTTTGCCACAGCCCTGATAGAAGCAGAGAGAAATGATTATGACTGTCAGACATCCATAAGAAAGTTCTTTTTTTTCTCTCCTCCTTGGGTCTGCCTTGCTCTGACGGCCCATGCTGTGCCTGGCAGGGAGGGTCCTGGTGTGCAGAGCCACCTCCAACTCGCAGCAATTCCCTCATGCTCAAGGGTACAGGGGCTGCTCTCCTGCACTGCACCCAACAAACAGCCCACCTGGGGAGAAAAGGGAGCTCTACAACTCCTAATTCCCCTCTATATTAGAAGCCTCAATATTTAGCCCTTATAGTCTTAAAAAACAAGCTAAACAGACGGTTGAAGTATTGATATCCTCACAAAAGTACAGACTGGGAGAAAGAGAATCTAACATTGTTTCAATTACTTTTTAATTACTGTATTGATGCCTGATTGGGTTTGCTTTAATTCTTTTCTTTAATTCTCATCTTATGATGTAGCATCAAGAATCTTACATTTGTTTTGGAAAATACCTCTACTTTCTCTGTGCTTCACTCAGAAAGTAGATATTGCTATATGGATCGTTTTAAGGTATTTTTGGAAGTTCAGAAACGTGTATAGACCATAGGCAGAGGTGAGCTTTTATTTTAATTCTGAGGAGAAATTATATCTCAATATAGATTGTATGCTTTAAATTTGTTGAAAAATTCAAATCTGAAAATAGGTATGCTGTTTTTTTATGCAAATAATATTTTTACCTAAGAGCAAGTCCTCCACCAAAATAATAGTAATCTATAGTTACATACGTATTTATTACATGCTTCTGTTGTTTCTGTTCAGAATTTAGAATATACCAATATATTTTATTTGAACATTATTCACAATGATTTTTATAAATCACATCTAGATTTACAAACATAAAAGTAATATCCTCAGCGAAAACCTACAGAGATTTTTAAAGCAAATGTGTATGGTGACTAGAAACTTTTTGAAGGATGTAATACTTCTCTGACACAACCCTAGCTGTTATAGCACAAATGGCCCTACTAAACTTGATCTCCTTTGGACAGCTGGTATGGTGTGATACCTAGCAGATGAAAGAAATCAAGGAGAAGAACCAGGATAGCCTAGAATATAGGAATGAGATTAAAAAAAAAAATAATAACTAACAGTCTCTCTCTTAGGAGAAAAAAAAGAAAAAAAAGAAAAAAAAAGGAGGTCAAATAAGTTCATCCTTCTGAATATAACATATAGCTCTAATACACCGTTCCTCTCCAGGCAAAAAGAAGATAAATTTACCAACATCCTAGGAAAAAAGTATGGCTCGATGATGAGAATTATGCTGCATGATAGCAAGCTGTAGTACCATAGGAATGGAGAGAAGAGTAACAGAGTTATTTTGAGTAGGAAAATCAGGGAGAAGGTGGCAGGAGAAGAGATTGTCACCATAAGGAGGAGTGACAGCTGGGAGGATGCTAGCTACTGCCTGGCATGCCTGAAAAATGCAGAGCCAAAATTAACTAGGCAGAGACACATATACAAAAGGACAAGATTAGTGAGGAAAAGAGGTATGGCAGGGATTAAAGAGATCATCCAGTAAGCAAAATAAATGCCAATGAAGCTCAAAATATGGACAATATCTAAAAGGTACACGTACCTCGCTCCACAGGTCAGACTTAGAACAAACCTTGGGCCTTTGTAAGGCAGAAAAACTGGAATTAGCTTTAACAGCTTTTGCAAACTCCTCAAAGACAAGCATAGGTAGTTGTTATTTTCAATACTATTTACCACAGGAACGTGTAGTAAGACTCTGGTTGATTCTTGGAGAAACCATATTCTGCTAGTCTTTCAAATAGTTGTAATAAACAATGCCAAGCCTTTTTTTATTACCACTCTACTGTTCCCCCACTATCACTATTATGCAAGAAACTACACAATGCAAAAGTAATGATTATGTTGGGTTTTTTGCAAATTAAATAGTTGCAAGGTAAAGTTTAGCTAAACCTAAAAAAGGGGTTGCCATTTAACAATTGCTTTGCAGAAATTCACTTTTCATAAACATAAATGCCATTTCAAATGTAAGTAGTAGTAAGATAAAATAGTAAATATTGATTACATAATTTAGAAAATTAATCTATTCTGTAGGACTGTTACATCTCTGTAGCTACCTGCAGAGGGGTGGTGGCCCTTTTAACGGTCTGTACTGGATAGAATTATATATTTTTCCTCTCAGCTCTGGAAAAGCTAGATTTTGAAAAACAAGTAGCGCTTTACAGTAGTTTTAATCACTTCTGAATACTTGGCCATCAGTAAATAGCAAGGTACATTAACACAATCTGCTAGGCTAATGTTCTGTGGCAAGATACTCAGTCCAGCCAAGGTGGGCAATGGACAATTTCCACAAGGATTTGAGGTCTTTATCTTGCTTTTATTTTCCCTCTGGAGTAGTCCCTGAAATTATTCTTCACAGTTTTGAAAAATCTCTTTAGTCCAAGTTTTCCCAAAGCTACATAGAGGATCATTTTGTGATGTCTGTAAGTTTTTCTCAGTTGGGCAGTAGCTGTTGCTATAAAATGAGGACATTTATTTCACCATGCCTAAGGTTTTCCTGGTTTCAGTTACTGTTTTCAGAATGAATACCTGCTGACAAAACTAATGCAAAAGCATTCATAAATAGCCCCCACTTTACTACATTGATCAAGTTTTCACACAGAATCTGATCAAAGAGCACTCTCAAAATCCCTGCACTTTCACAGTTCTTAGGAATTTGATTTTGTTTACTAGAAGTGACCTTTTGCCCATCTATGTGCAGAAATTCTTCTATTTTGTAGCTGGTGAAGTATTTCTCAAGCTTACCTGGCAAATACGAGAGAGTCAAAATATAATAGAACATTAGATTCAAGCATAGTTTTAATCTTGCCATGATTTAAGACTTGCCATTCCTTCAAAAAATAAGCAATATTTGCTCTGATCTTTCTGCCCAAATGAGATTCCTTTTTAGTCACAATTTTGGTACATAATCACTTAAACTTGAACTGAATTCACTTAGCATACTGCTAATGCAACAAGTAGTAGAAAGCAAGGAGCAGCAGCTGGCAAACATTAGTTCATTTTGTACATCACTAAAACTATTTTTCAGGCACCTGTAAATATTGGCAATATGGTTTTGCTACAATTCTGAATATTTCTGTTTGAATTAAGACAACTCAGCCCACACATATGACTTGGGATAGAAGTGCTTGCATTATCGCTCAAGTGTTATCTGCATTTTGAACAGGTTTTGTATTCCTAAAGCCTATGAAGCATGACTTGTCGTGATTGTTACTATCACGCTGGACATTTTCCACTGACACATTTATATAAATGCAAAGAGAAATACGTAAAATGCTTTACCTTCTATTCAAGCTTTGTGATTCGCGTAGTGTGTGCAAAAAATCCAGAGAGTTGTCCATTACCTCCTCAACTGTTCCAAATTTCCCTGCCTGTCCTTCACACCTAAGCCATCTGTTTGTCATTTCTTGGCACTCCCTGTACCTCTTTCATAAACGAACCATCTGCTCAGAGCCTTTAAACTTCTATTTACAATACATACACTTTTATCCATTTTGCAACTCTTCGCATATGTCAAAATTTTAATTACATAGTCACATATTAGGATGTCATCGGCTTAGGGGGCTTTTTCTAACAACAGTGTCTGTGATGGGCTAGAAGGCATTTAAAATGTGTTTTATGGCTCGCTGATATATGGTATTTATAAAGAGTGCAACAAATTTTGAAGTGAAGAAGCAGATGATGCATGAAGTTAATAATTGTTCCAAGACACCTCCAAGTGATTGATGTCTACATAATTCCATAAATGCTATTTCTTTATTAAAATACAATAACAATATTAATTTACATGAAAATTCATTTTGGCTAACAGCTAATGCATTTAAATGTCATATAATCTAATGCAGTCCTATCTCCTGTTAGGTTGTGGAAAAAATCTGTTTCTTTCCAGAAATGTATTAGCTATCTCAGATCTTATAAAATATAAGAAGGTATGAATGGTTTTTACAAATGCTATAAATACAATTAAGATATTCACCTGCCAGAGAAGAAGGGTAAAATTGACTTCGCTAAACAAAAAACAGGTAAGAAAATTTAGAAGTACCAGTTATATTACAAGTCCTGTACATGCAAACATATATAATGTGCACAAACAAACAAAGCGTTTCCTCACTCTGTTATTCAGATGGAGTTTCATCCACACAGATGAGACGCTTTTCATGCAAATTGCTGAGGAATGTTCCTTGTTCTTTAGGATGAGTTTACTTACTTGATACCATTTTAGGACACTACATATTTTGCGTGGATAATCAAGAGTGGAGGGAGTTTTAATATGACAAGGTGTTAGAGGAGAAACAAGCAGCAGGTCTATTGCCACATGGTCCACAAAACAAAAGAAAGAGGAATTCATGAGCATTAGTAGAATGAGATTCCGTTTTGCTGGACTTCAAAGGCTTTGCCCGCATTTATCTTTTCTGCCCCTTAGGGTGTGAGGATTGGTCAATTTGTCTGTAAAAAGGAAAGATATATCAGGAATAAAAACTAATAGTATATGGAAAGCACATCAGTGGATAAGTGTAATTATCTTGGGCTTTGGGGAAAAAATAAAAAAAGAGCTACAAACAGGTGCAGGGCTATTAAAGAAAGAGATTCCACTGAAGCACAGGTGAGATTAGTCTGGTTGCACTAGAGCTGATCCTGATTTGAAGGGGTGACTTGCAAATCACCCTGGCTCAGTCATGATGTCTGCAATTAGCTTTTTACAGAACTAGGATATGCGATAGAAACCTCTGCTCTCCCATCTGCTTGTAGAGAGGACTAAGAGTTACACAGAAGTCCTGTAGAGTAGACCTCGATCAAACAACATTGAGTACAGGGACACTTGCCAGTGTCTAAATGAAAAAGCTTTGAGATGGCTTAATTTACTTACTGTAAGTACAATACCAGGAAACAGTTGTTGAAGTTCAGCTGCTTAGGGCAACTCAATCTCAAACTGAGCACAGAATCATTCCAAGGCACTTGACAGTAAATTTATCTGTGAATGTATTGCAGGTGGGTGCTCCATGGCAGGCATAACATACACGCATGTCTGAAGACCAACAGACAACCAGCTGGTGGAAGGCAGAGTTGTGAAGATGACTTTTCCACTAATGCCACGGATACAATACTAGAAGTAAGCCATTTCCTAAATAAAGTTGTTTCAGAGCTTAAATAATCCTATCCTTAGGACTGCATGGCTGATTGCTAGACTGAACCATACAGCTGTAGTGTAGCACCACAGACCGTTTTGTATGTCATTTGCTTCAGGATGGATGGGAAAGGGGATCCTGTACACAGGGAGTCAACAACAGAACTAAATCCCACCCCTTCCATTTCCATTTTTTTCCCTTGGCGCTTGTTGCACATTCCATGGTACCACGCACCAAAGTATTTCTGAGACCAGGGATATCTTCGCTGCAAGATAGTGAGATGAATCAAGCATTTTGATATTTCTTTCCTTCCATCTGGTTCTGCACAGAGAGTGATGTAATTTTTGTGAAATTTTATTAGTTTGACTAGAGCAAGTAGCTGCCCTAAGTCTAAAATTACACAGACTGTTGGAGCAATTCCAAAAGAGCTATTCAGTGCACGCAGATGGAGGATTCAATCCCACCTTTTTTTGTAATTGATTAAGGTAAATAACTAAAGCCTGAAACAACTTGAAAAAGACCCTTCCCTTTTAATTATGCCTCTTTTTTAATAATGTAGCTTTTGAAATCACCATCATAACGCTGATAGAAATCTTAATATCTCCATGTAATGCCATTGTGTACATACCTGCAATGATGGCTTCTTTACAGGAATTAAGGAATCTAAGTTTCTCATAATATTTTTAAAAATTCTTTAAAAGATGGCCTTTCATTACCCCTCAATTTATCAACTGATTTTCCATTACCTAACTAGAGCTGCACAAATTCATAACAGATTTAAGTCTTCAGGCATTGTGATTCCTCTTCTCCACCTATTCAAACAGTGGGGATTATACTCATAAAGCAGGTCAATACTACCTGATTTAACACCCTATTTTCAGTTGCTATCAAATCCTCAAATTTAATCAAGCAGCCTGAATGATCAGCTACTTTTTTTTTTTGAGAAATTTCAGTTTTTTACAAAAGGAATCCATCTGGGAAGCAGGTTTAAGGAACAACACGTTATATTTTCCACATAAATCTTCATATAAATTTTCATCTCAAGTACTTCAATGTTTTTATGGTTTAAACGAGTGACGTGGAACGCCTTTTCTGTTCTTCATAAGTCAATAAAGAACAGTAGACAAGAAAATTAATTTATTTCAATGTGGAATTGTCTAACTTACAGATCCACGTAGAGAAAACTCATTAAATAATAACTCTTCTGGTGGTGTCAACGTCAGTTACCTCAGTGCTTTTTGTACTGTTTCTGTACCAACAAAACAAGAGTTTAGAATCTATTGATCTATATTTTCTCACCAAAGATGACACAAAAATATGATCTTCTGTGATATATTTTTTTACTGTGAATATACAATGAATTCATACATATTTTATGAAAACCTTTCCCCCAAAGTTCTTGCGATCCTATAAAAATGCCTGCTTGTTGTGTTTTTGGAGATGCAGGAACACTGATATTTGGAAAAGTGATGGAATTCAAAAATAACTTTGGATTCTCTGACCTACTTCCCTAACGCACGCTGCTGTAAGTCCAAGGTGGGTAGAAAGTGCAATTCACAGAGAAGGAAAAGCAGAGTCATGTCCAGGAGCTTCACGGCACTGATCATGACTTCTCAGTCAAGCACTACAGTTGCTGGAGCTGTCTCCTCCTCTACCAACCTGCTAAGCCTGGTAAGAGAATGCATCAGCCCCATCTGCCTAAGAACAAAGAATAAATCTATGACTTAAATGTGTCTCTCCCTTGCTTTCTGACTATTTCTATCATAATTTATTCATTTATCTGCTTTCCAGCTCTCTGTGATCAGAAGGAGACGCTTGCACCATTTGTTAGGAATGTTTTTTCCATCCATTCTGGTTGCCACAATAGCTCCGTCATCAACAGGCTTGAAGTATGAACAATTAGATCATTATTTTCTTTAAGCATGTACGAGACATCACAAAAATCCAGCTGTATGAACAAAGTAAAGAATCATCTTTGAGAACAAATGCTGTTTGCAATCTTACAATTTGCAGACTAAAAATTGAATGCCTATTTTTATCCTCCCTTTTCTGCCAGACGCTAACTAAATTTGTCAAAGCATGCTTAGGATTAAAGTTTTATTGATTTTGTTTTTTAAGGCAAACTTAAAATACGTCACATAAAGTTTTCATAGCTGCATTAGACTGCAGAAGACATTGTGACCCAGATTTCGACTCCTGCCACCTCCAGTTCACCTGCCAAGAGCTCCTCATCTCAATCACAGTGACAGTCTTCAATCCACTCTACCTACCTGGCTCACGGTTTGGTTGAGGCCACCAAGCTCCCGTGCAAAGAGTTCATTAAAGGAAGGGAGGAAAAATGTGAGAGATAGAACCTGAGAGAAACTTCTATGAGCAAGAAGAATGTCACCCAGTAGTGGGCATCACACACAAGTTAACAGGGATGGTCATCAGCCTGGGAGCAGGTTGGGAAAGTTGGTTTATTCAACATTCACTCTGAAAAGCTTCTGTCAGGTTATTCCGTGCTGCAGTATTGTTTTTATTCCTAGGTTTGAGAGACGACTTAAGGCCTTTCTTTTATATTGAATTTCCATTAGCTTTGCCTTTTCTGTGAGTTGTCTTCTATTTCCTTCTTAGCATTTACAGTATGAAAATCCACAGTTTTGAGATGAGAGGAAAAGCAGAAATATTTTAGGAACTACTGTTTTCACGAGTGCCCTTGATAAACTGCTTTCTGAGGTGGTTACCCATGAGCTTTCCATGAGTTTCTAATCTCATTCTCCTAAACTCAAGAGAGTCCCATAGTCTTCAGTTAACTACACTGAATCAGCACAAACTTTTAACTGGTTTTTGAAATTGCTTATTGGTGTTCACTAAATGAAATGTTCCTCGGGTTACCAGTAGAGGCTTAGATGCCTGGTTTTGTAAAATTTTGTAATACTTTCATTTACTAGTGAATGGACAGAATTCAAATGTTAACTTTTTATTTGTGTTGCAGGAGTTGAAGGAGGAGGTCCTGGAGTCTTATATTACGTACTGCACTGAATACAGCTGAATTCCAGAAACTTCTGTAAGGTCAGTGAAATTAATTGTGTGGGATCTGTAGCCATAACTGTGAAGAGGTCCGAGAGCAACTATAGTTAAGGGAAAATAATTACTTTATGATATTACTTGATAAAGATAAAAGTGAGTAATTTTAATGCAATCCAGAGAGATACACCAATGTGCAGCATCTGCTAAGACATCAGCTCCACCTACAGAAAAGGCTGTTGTATAGCTCTCATATAAGCATATGGAGCACACATCCAAAACATCAGCACTTGCAGCAGTTGCTCTAGTTCTACCTATAAAGAGGTACAAACAAGAAGCAGATTAAAGAGAACTGCAGGGGATTACTGAGTCCTATGCAACTTCATGTAGATGAATTTTTAACAACAGGAGCAAATAACTGCTAGAAGGTACATTATTATGTAAAGTATGAAAACAGAAATATGAAAAAATCCTGATTGCTTCAGGAAGAAGACACGTAAATTCTATTTCTAATTGAAAATGAGATAAAATAAAACACATAGTCTGCCCAGCAGCATCTCCAGCCTCAAATAACTTCGTCTTGCAAGTGCTGAGTATAATCTGTTGTGCCAGCTACACTGGGCAGGGAAAGGAGTTTCCCATAAAACGATCCCCAATCTCAATTAAAAAATCTGCACTTACCTCTTAGTTTATCTGAAAAGGAAGAAGGCTGCTTTCTCGTGCAGTCAAAACATGTCAGATGCACATTCTCACACAGAAAGCAGTAGAGGCTCTAAAGCCTATCTTACAGCGTGTTTGATTTCCTGGCTGCCTTATTTGTTTACAACAATGCTCTTAAAATTGTCTCTACCATCTGTGTGGTTTCTAGTTGTTTGAATGAGAATGAGATATTAAAATGCCATCCAGATGTCTAGAAGCATATCAGCATTAACATATTATGCAAATTGTCACAAGGATAGGTTTTTTCTTCTTAAACAAAACAATATTTTTAGACGGAATGGAAAGAAGTAAATCTGTGAAGGATGACAAGCAAAAAAAATGCACTGAGCATATTCAGCTGAACTTTTCAATCACTTTTTATGAAAGGGTTAGATACAAAATGTCCTTAGTTGTTTTTACTGTAAATCTATAGAAGGACAATTGGATGAAAACAATGTAAAAAAAAAAAAATCCATAGAAAGCAACAAAACACCACTAACCCTGAAGATCTCATAAAATGAATTCAACGAAGTGAAATGTAAAAGTTGACTCTGTGTATTTATCTCACGAGAATGGGACTTCATGAACAATAATAACAAATGTCTGTTTGCTACTGAGCACCTAATTTAAAGAAACCTTTGGCTCTGACTCTATAGATGTTTACACTTGGAGATAAATCCACGGAATCAACAGTGCAAGTTCATACCTGAGCCTTCATTGTTCTCGAAGAATAAGAATTGGGCTGAGAAAATTAAAATAAATATCTTTAACTGAAGTTGATTTTTTTTCTGAGACCAGTAATAATGGAATGTTGTAACAATACCCCTGAAAACTACTTTTGGATCACTATTGGTATCAAGAATTAAGGTGGAAAATGGCCCCATCTGGTAGGTTCTGCAGAGAATGCAGGGAATGAGATATGAGCAGGAGGAAGAAGAGACTACCACCGAACAAGCAAATTTCCATGTTATTTTAAAATTGGAAAGGAAATTGGAATTGGAGCAACTAGATAATTGTTTGATCTCTGTCTCATGGAATTTCACTCAACTCCCTGCCAGCTTGCATTTCAGTGAAGAGATAGCTGGGTAAGTCTATCTACCCTTGGGTTTTCCTTCATAGTTTCATCAATACAGGCATAAGAAGTTTCCTTTTTGTCTTTGGTGGCATATATTCTCCTCATGAATTCTAGGTTTCAGATTTGTGATGCAAAGGTTATGTTTTCCTTAAAAATGTTTTGCATGTAGGACTGCTTCTAACTCAAATCCATTATTATTGAAATCAGTATGTGTGTGCAGCAGCACCACTTTTATGGTAACTTAAGTGATACTTTTCCGAGAGAAATAAACCAACAGTAATTCTCTCCAAATAGAGCTCCTGACAATCATGGTCCAGAAGCTGTCCAGATGACCTCTTCAGCTTGAAAATAATGTGATTTTTTTGCATACTGGTTAAATCAAAACACTCAAACCTAAACATTTTCAGCTATCCAAAGTTTTAAGTTTTCCATACATTTCAGTTCGAAATTTTGTGCAGTCAGCAGAATTTGTAGCAAAGCCTTCTTCCTTTGAATGGAAATGGGGAGTCACGGGTTTGTAATACTCCTGTTAAAATACAGTATTTCCAGCTATGTTTGTTTATAAAAACTTACAGTTCTTACGAAATATGTCTCCCTATCCACACAATGGGTAAGATGAGAGAATGAGAATGGACATTAGGAAGTACTCCAGCTGCATCCCATCCCCTCTGCTCCCAGACTGGATCAAACATGCTTCTGGTCTGTCTAAAAATAAATTTGTCTACTCTGTTCCTGCAGGTTGCAATATTGGACACATCTTACAAAGTGTTTCTGGACAACTTATTCCAACATTTTGCTATCCATCTGTCAGAATTATTTTCCTCATAGGTGAATATATTACTTATTCTTTCCACCATCCCCACGGAGCACAAACTATTTCCTTGGCAGTCATCTCCAGGGCTTGGACACTAGAATAAAAGAAGGTACGAATTTTAATCCCATCCACCTTATTTTATAGGATTTTGGTGACAAAAAAATCCCTTAATAATTAAAGCTCATCACCTCTCCTAAGAATCACTCTTGTAATTCGTTGTGGTGCAGTTACACTTTGTCTCTGGTATGTTATCAGTTTAAAATACTCTTAAGTCTGTGATTCTGGTAGATCTTTTAATTTATGTTAATAATCTCAGTGCTTTACTCGACACAACAGAATTCATGTAGTTGTATTTTCAATGGTCATAATTTTTAGTATATGCTTTATCAGAATATGTTGTCAAACTATGGAGAACTTGAAAAGATCTCATGCAAGCCCATTTACATATTTTGACTTAATTTAACTCAAGGGCGTATGGTACATTAACTAGAATGGGGCCTGAGGGCAGGAAGACATTTGAAAAACAGTAGTAGTTCAACTACAATCACCATGAAGAGAGTGTTTGAAAAAGATACAGTATTTAGAACAAAGAGAGTGAGGAAATATATTTTACAAGAAAACTCCTGAAGAAGCTGTATCCATCATGGAGGAATTGTTGCAAATGCTAGGAAACTGAAGTATGACTGCAAAGGCATCAGTGGTGATTTCATGCTGGGGGTGATCAGATGAAGAAGAAAATCGAGGGAGGCTTTTCCCTGATATGTTTGAAACCTGTTGCCAAACCATGGTCTACTCAAAAGCCATCAATTTTGCCAATTGAAATGGTTTGTAGTGAAACACAAAAATAATTGATACATTATTTGGATGCAAATATTTAAATTAAGTCCAACTTTAAGCTGGGTGTCAGGTCAAAAATAGAAATGGAGTCATACAAAGCAGGGATAATGATAGAACATCTTTTACAAAGTCACCCACTCCACTATTTTTATCTTAAGATAGCATAAACCAGACTTAAATTGTGTCTGACAGGTGTCTGCTTAACCTGTCCTTCCACTAATGGAAGTTCCACAGACTTCTACATTATTTATTCCACTACCTATCTAACTTTTAGGCTGGATTTTTTTTCCCTAGTGTTTAACCTAAATTTCTTTTGCAGTTTAATCAGGGAAATTATGCTATTCCCTCCCTGATGGCAAGGAGTACACTTTACAGCCTTCCTCCCTCAGAGGACAGAACCAGCGTTAATGCCATGTAGGTTAGAATAACCTTTCACTTATGTGAAGACATTTCACCTCCCTTATTGTCCTTCTTCAGACTAACCAAGCTCAGTTATTTCAGAGTTTCCTCACACTTCATGTTTTCTGCAGTTCTGACTATTTAGCACGTTCTCCTCAGAATTCTCTTTAGTTAATCCGTATCTTTTTAGAAATATTGAGTCTAAGGCCAGAGTACTCCAGCCATAGTCTTACTGATGAGTAGCCTTGCAGAATTACTTCACATTTAAAATACAATATTCCTGTTTATTTATCCTGGTTTCCCACCACAGCTCTGCTCCTGCAGGTATCTACTACTTTTTCCCTATCCACAAAGCTGTTATCACTGAAAGGCTTGATATGATTTGTTCTCAAAACATTCATGCTGGTTCTTTTCATATGATCTTTTTCTCTTCTGAGTGCCTAAATAGATTGTCTGACTATTTATTCTGGTATCTTTATGGGCACAGAGCAGAGAATGATTGGTCTGTAATTCCTCAGTATTTTTTAAGCATGCTGCTTTATTATTGCTCTTTTTTTGTCTGATACCAGTGGCATATAATCTTCACAAAGAGAGTGTCTATTATGTGTATAGCGAGGGCTTAATCCACAGAGAAATGCAGAAGAAAGGTTTGTACTTTAGCTTCTACTGCTTCTGTTCTTGAGCAAGGATGACAGCTCCAGTGTTCAGTGGATCAATATCACAAAAATTGATCTTTAATAAATAGGCTGAGAGTTTGAGCATCCTGTACCAGACACTAAAAAAGTATGGTCTATATGTTCTATGCAATATAGCAAAATATATGCACAATCCCATCCTGAGGGGGCAGAAGAGACATTTTATATCTTTCAGTTTATTGCATTTTCTGTGGTTTTGCTCTAAAACCACCAGAGACTTCTAATGATAATTCTCAAATGACAGTCTAATGTCACAAGACAGTATAATAAAAAGAAAGAAAGTTAATTGTATAGTTTAGTTCCTTCAGTCATTAAAACAGAAATCCTAGCCTGGTTGAAAAAAAATATTGTTGTTTTGAGGATTGCTAACTATTCAGCGATAAATCTGTTTGTGGATTATTAACTGCAAAGTAAAAGCCTATATGCAAAGAAGGAACAAGTTTTTGTATTGATGAGTTTGGAGCGTCTATAGCCATATAGCCATACAAACATTTGTAAACAAACCATCCATAGAGCCTCATTTAGCGTTCCTGAGAATTATGAACTAACACCAAGAGGATAATAAATAGACCATCAGATTTTTATTTTTTAAATATGATTTTTGCTTGGCATGAAGAGGGTTTTGTAACACTTCTTGAAGCAACAGGGTTTTGTCTTCTGAACATTATTAACCACAAAACGTAAAGCTCCTGTTGGTGAGACCCTCTAAATGCTAAAAGCAGAACCTCATTTCCAATGATCTGAAGCAGGGGTCCAAACTCACCATGTTCCAGGCTTGTGCACCCCAAACTTTCACAAAGAATCTGACAGAAAAAGCTCTTGCTATATTGCTTTAGAAAGCAAACAACAGTAAAAACTTGCTTGACTTGAATCCTTACAGACTATGCAGTCTTCCTGGGTAGCAGTTAGTCCTTATTTACAGTGTAATATTATCCTAAAACTCAAATTAGATGTAGGGTCTGATCTTCTGTTATTCAGATGTATTAGAGGATTAAAGTGCATTTCCAATGCATGGTTAGAGGCAGAATGAATCTCTGCGGCTGCTGTTCACCCTGAAAAACATTCGCGTTCCCCAAGGCCAAACCAACTGGTTTTCAGCCATTCACATGAAAGTTTTAATTCAAGCTCTCACAAGTCCAAAGCATGAATGACTGATATAATATATTCTAGAGTTTAGTTGTTGTCACTCTTCTGGCTTTTACAGTTGCTCTCACACATGGTGGGTAGCCTGGATTTCATGTGGGTATAAGCAGTGGCTGAATTCTCACATGTTTTCACATATGCAAGTGTTCCAGCGCAAACTGTTTTGACACTTTCGAAAGTGGTTAATTATGCACATTTACAGGTCTTTTTCTATGCCTCTCCCCAAACATATTGATCCTCTATTGACTCTTGCTGCCCTTAATAGACTGGTGGGCAGTCAGGCTCTTTTCTGCCTTATTTGATCTCTGCTGCTTACCAAAAATGCAGTTTCTTTTCCAGCAGAGATCTGGACACATTTTTCATTTTATATCTTCCTGCATTAGCTCAGTAGTTGTTTTTCCTGCTGTTTGAACCTTCTGTACAGGCACCTTCAAGGGAAATAACAGCATTGCATCAAGGGAAATAAAAGATTTGATGTTATCCTAAGACATGTTTTAGTTAAACATAGGCAATTTGTCTGAGAGCAGTTCGATATCTGGGTATAAGTATACGGCTTTTGTATACCTGAGATAATACTGTCTATCCCAGAAAGCTATGACTCTCTTAATTAGAACGGATCAAGTGATAGCAATAATTTTACTGGCATACTAAGAAATAATTAATTTTTATTTGAGCCTGTGTCCTTCACAGTGACTTTCCTCAAGCACTTGTTGAGTGAGCTTCAGTTACACAAGATATTCTTAGCACACTAATTTTAAATATAAATATTTTATTTGAAGTTATTTCTTAAATACTTCTCAAACAGTATACTGGAAGGTAACATTAGACTTTCCCAATTTACAGTATTACCTATTTATATGTAACTATCATGTGCAGATAAAATATCTGGTAATTTCAAATACCCATATATTTTCAAACAAATACTTTTAAATCTACTCAGGAACATTTCACATAATAAAAGTGATGAAATTAAGTTCATACATTATTTACAATGAGTGATTTGCTCAGCCCCATGCAAAATAGAGGAACAGTTTTAACCAGTTAAATCAAAGCTCCATGAAAAAGGTGAAAGTGTGTTGTTCTCCTTACTTTTCTCAGTTTCATGGTAGATTACCCTATGGACTTATTAGGCCTTGATGTTTCAACTTGTCACGTGGCAGCTGACAATAAAGAGCTGAGCCTGAAAAGATGAGAAACATCTGGGCAGTATGACTGGGAATAGAGGCATTGCTGCCTGATACTGTCTCCTTTTTTTTTGCCACAACATCCATGTCCTTTGCTTGAGGTTTTACACAGCATGTCTTATTCCCCCTTTAATTCCTTTTATACATAGTTCTAACAAAGATATTGCAACTAGAGAAGCAATGGAGTGCAGAATGGAAAATGAATTCACATTAATCATGCAGGTACACCTCACTGGATAATTAATAGCACATCTTCCTGCCCACATGTAGGACTTCAGAACTGATCAACCAGCAGCTTTCACTGCTGTCCCACCATTTAAGAAAGTATGGCAATAAAAGTGGATTCAGCTCCACAGCATCGTATAAGCTTAGATTTCATTGATAGTAACAATGTGAATGAGAACATGTGAGATACGGGGGAAATATCTCAGAAAAAAAGCACAAGAAAACAGTTCTTCAAACCTAAAAATAAAAAAGCAGAACAACAACCTACCAACCAATGCAACAAATTTTTAAACCAAGGTTGCAGGAGAAAACAGTTCAATCCCATAAGAAGCAATCAGAAGATCCTGTGGAAATAGTGCATTAAAAAGATTAGCCTCCAAAGGAATGAACTACTTTTTCTTCATATCTTTTTTTTATTATTATTCACATGGAATTCATCTAGCTGCATGTTCTCTCTACAGTGTTTGAATGTTGCTTTCGCCTTTCAGAATTATTATCTGTCCTCTATTGTAAAGAGGTACAAATAAGCAAAAGCTTTGAAGGCTGCTGAAGAGGATGAAGTACTTTTTAATTTCTCTTTGTAGAACACAAAACCTTTAAGAGGGAAATTGCAAAATACTGTTCTTCTGTAATATGCGTTAGAGAAGTACTTGGTTTATTTACTTACATCCCACCTGAAGCAATTCACAGATTAATTTAAATAAATAAGCTTGGACTACACAGTAAGTTATGTGTAGAGTAGGGTATAGAGAATAAGGAAAATTTTCTCTTGTGTGCAAGAGATTAGTCCATACTTAGCCGCCTTCTTTTTTCTTCTTTTTTTTTTTTTTCTTTTCATTTTTACTGCTTCCTTTCTGGGGCGGGTTTGAACTGAAATAGTTTGGGAATCTCATAATCCAGGGCACTTAGTGCTCAGTCATAGACATTTATCACCTTCTAGATCAGCTCAAATGAGGTTTAAAATGTATCTTTCATTGTAATTCTTCAGTCAGAGTCACCTGGAATCTGAAAAGGCCCTTATGCCACTGAATCTGTTATCTACTATAGTGCCCATGGTGATTGCTCTTCCTTGGAGGTAACTGGAGATGTATTACAAATCTAGGTTAATAGGTTTTATGATCAATCAACTCAAAGTCACATACCTGTCCTATTATTAATGCAAATGTGATAGGATTATTGAGTTATGAGTAGCTTATACACAAATATTATCCACTAATACATTCATTAAAGCTGAGTAAAGTATTAATTAGCTTTGATGCTGCTGGATTGCAGAGTAATAGATAGCTTCACCAAGGCCTGCTCAAATTGATTAGTGTGATCCCATGCTGTGCACTGTGTTTCCACAACAGAATTGATCTTTTTCCTAGATGAAGACAAACAGCATTCTAAACCACATTCAGGGATGTTTTTGAATAAGCTTGGTTAGGGAACTAATTAATATAAATATCCCACTAAAGAGTTTTAGCCTCTGTAGGTTCTTATCCCAAAAGTAACCACTTTAAATTTGATGTGACTATTTTTAAATCATAAAGAAAAGAAGAATAAAAGATTCTCCATTTTCATTGTGTACTGTAGGGTGACAGGCAGTCTACCAAAGCGGGATTATTCCCCAGTATTCCTGAAATGCTACTTCCTAAAGTAATATTCCTGTTCTGTCAACCTCACTTATCAAGAAACCGTCAGCTTTGACTTTTCTGAACTGCAGGTAAAAAACCCACCACATAATGTCTATGTAGGCAAATACCCGTAGCTTGTACTTATTGCTGAGCCTTAAAAATGTGGCCCTCAACATCTATTGTCATCCAGCTTAACAGTGGCAAAAAATGCCTCTCCATACTCACAAGAAAGGCCCAAAGTGCTGAATAGTGTATTTTCAACACAAATTATACATCAGTAAACTCAGAAATCAAAAATATCACAGCTGGCACACATACTAGTTAGGCAACCATGCATTTCTCAAAGATGCTCAGATATGAATCATGTATTTTTTTTTAAAGCCAGTTAAATTACTGTTGCAGAAATAAGGTCACAAAATATTACTGCCAATCACTTGAAGGAGATATATGTTCAGTAATTATGCAATAATTGAAAAAAAATAATTTACTTTTTTACTCATTTCATCTCAGACAAATGAAGGCAACAATCATACATGGAAAATCATTATCCTAATGCAGTAGACATTGTGGATTTCTGTGCTATTGAATTAAGAATAAACTGGCCTTCTTAACATGCTGACCACAAAATCAACGAAGGCAGTCATTGGTAAGAGTATAAATATTGGTACTTTATTATTACACAGGTTTAATAACACAAACATTTTTTTCATAGATCTTTTAAAGGATCTGAGACAAGCCTATGAAAAAACATGAGATTATTTCTAAAAATATCAGTGGCCTAAATTGACATGGGGTCATTTCCCTGCATGTATTTAGTCGTAGAAAAGTTGCTTCAAGGTCTGACCTGAGTGAGTGCCACACAGAGGTGAATATTCTCAGGTCTCAAAAGGGTCTGGATCAAGAAAAATTTCATTTTCCTCCCAGTTTTTTTTCCTAACTCTAAAGAGCTCATTGTCCCTGTAATATCTCCTCATTTCTCTGACTTCTGAAAGTGCCTTTTTGTTTGCAGCACTTCAGTGACAGAGAGTGGCAGTTGTTCATTAACCATTATCTCTTCTAATTTTCTGTGAACTAATTGTAAGGAGCACAGGAAAAGCTATTAGAACAGTAGAGCACTGAGGGATAAGGAAGAAAAAAGAGCAGATCAAGATTACATTGGGTCATCGCAATTTACAGCAATATTTCTTTCAAGAGATGTGGAGGCCTAAAAGTCAATTGTCAAAAAGAAGGCAGAAACAGACCTGCTAATACCAATTCAAAAATCAATAGAAATGTCCAGTTGGATACAAACTTCTATAGCAATTTCTAGGGAAAATACTTACCTTATGACATGACAAGCATCTTTATTGCATAGGTTAAATGAGCTAGTAAAAGGAAAAATATTGCTAGCATATTGGAACATAGCAGTAGAACTGAAGAACAGACATACCCAGGCACAAAGCTGAGAGAGCAAAAAAATTAAAAAAAAAAACAAAACCAAACACACACGAACCCCCAACAAAACAAAACACAGACAAGAAAATCCAAACCAAACCAAACACAACAAAAAACCCAAAACCAAACAAAAAATCCCCCATTTATTTGAATTGATGCTCACAGTCCAAAGTTCTTATTTGAAGAAGAGAACATGCCTGGTAATCAAAAGGCGTCATTTATCTGGCTAATGTTTCCCAGAATTCTGAAAGAAATAGAAATAACATTATTAAAATTATTGCAGGTTATGAGTAAAGTAATTTTGCTCATGTCTGCAACAACTTGACTAACCACAGCAGGAGATTCCTTGTAACTTTAGCTGATTATGAATACAAAACATGAGGTTCACACACATATCACTCATGGTTAAAATTCATTTTTGATAGCAATGAATGAGGGAGGTGAAAAATTCTAAATCAAAATATGTACTTGAACAATGTCCTGTTGTGTCAATGTGATTTCAATAACTCACAATAAAAAGGTAGGCAAATGTGAATGACAGTTCTGGGAATAGAATTTTTCTTATTTGCCTGTCTCTCAGAATTTAGACTAATAGGTGGATGTAGCATGAAAAGACAAACAATGGAAAAAATAGCTAGATTGGCCACATGTAGCAAACAAGATATAGGCATCTTTATAAATCAATGCACAGCTAGAACACAGACAGATTAACAGACAGTGAAACAACAGATGATGTGTACAACACTGATGGTGAAGAAATACGACCAGGTTGAAGAGTTTGGACAAGCTTTGATTCAACACGGCACACTTCTGAAAATTATTATTTTAAAAATAACATAGGAATGTTTCTGCCCTACTCCAGGTGCCTGCTGGCCCCTGGAACGAGGAACTATTTGAGGACCATTGGTTAGATAACAAAATATAAAGCTGAGCAGCCGCTGGTGATTACATGCACCAATTTGAAATTATTCTTGTGACCAGTTACTCAAGCTGTGGCTGGAATCGCTTAGAGTTGTTCTGACTGCACTGTGAGGTATTTCCACAGCTATTGATGTCCCACCAGATTAGAAGTTAAGGTGTTAAAATAATATAAGGCAAAGGATTCATTCTCATACAAAGGTTCCTTCTACTTAAGTGGGGAATAGTGGGGAGGGTATTTCTGAATTCCTTATGGATAAGACCAAAAATAAATGTTAGCCTTGGAGTAGATTAAAGGTAAGTAAACAGAGCAGCAGAAATATCAGTCATAATAATGAAGGTGGAAGTAGATGGCTTTTCCAGAGTGGTAACCTTCATCAAACAAATGTAGGATGAGATCATTTGAACACAGACTGGAAGAATTATGGAATGAAAAATAAGTTGAGTAAATCAAACAACATATCAGGTGATACTCTGCAGCAGAGATGGAAGTTTCTTTTTTAATTTACTGAAAAGGCACATTCTATTCTCACAGGGATAAAACTGTAAGGACTCCTTGCCAAGATATGCTACCAGATACACACCTCCACACCCTCACCCAGCATAGTGTTCGTGTGTTTCATTTATTAAAAAACTTTTTGTGCAATATATGCAATGTATGCGCATGTGCACAGTTCAATTTAGGCCTAAATAAGTGCCTAATGTGCAACATTGATAAAATCAGAAATGCAAGCAGTGGGTTGAGACTCCATGTTAGGCTTGTACCTTTTTTATCCTTTTAGCTGGTCAGACTTCTCCTCTGTATCTTTGTTTCAAAAGGTGCTTGTCTGCTTCCCAGGCTGTTGCAAGTAAGGATTGAGTCGAGGCTTTTACCTGTGCAGTTCCAGCTGGCACATTGAGGCTGGGCAAGAAGTACATCATGAATGTTTTTTTTAAAAAAAAACAATAATATTCCATCACTAGCAATACCAGAAGAAAGAAGGATTGGGATTTATATCATGTCATGATGCCATTGGAAAGAGGGAAGATCCACTCAAGCCTCTACATGTTTCTCCTAAGAACAGCACCGCACTCCACTCAGCTCAAGATTGTGCCCCAAGGTGTATTTTGACCAAGAGAAAATAAAACAGTCATGGAGACTGGTGGATACCTCTAATCCCAGTAATGGCAATACCACTGGCATACTAGACACACCGTAAATCTTTCTAGACTTGTGTATCCATATCTACCTCACATGCCCTGATTTTGTACCTTGGGCAAGTTTTGAAGACTGTCCCGACTTCCACACAATTTAAATATTTTAGTTAGACATCACTAATATATTTAAAACTATTGTTCATCTGCTGCCTAAACTCTTACACATCTAGGTCTCCCAAAATATCTGTACCATCTGTCACAGTCTAAGAATTACCATTCTAGTTATCACCAATAAAGAGATGGTGTCATTTGATACGAAATTTATGCATAGCACCAGTCACCTGTTCACCCAGGATACAATTGAAGCCGCCACTGGGGAATTTTTTATAACTAGTGAGTCAAAGGCTGGGTTGATCATATGCGTAGAGGGCTAAGAAGAGTATACCGGAATCATGTGGATAGCTTGAAAGGGTGGGTATGAATTAGCATACGTGAGGCAGAGCAATGATGGGCTTTTAATTGGTGATGGTAAAATGAGATTGTTTTGGAGCAGAGTGTGCGGATGAGCGAGAAAGACATTTCTTCCAAATAATGAATTATACTAAAACTGGATTTATCTAGTGTTTACTTCTGTATATGAGCACAGGCACAAAGCAAGAGTGCTCTACAGTGAGTGTGGCCCTGGTGACTATAGGTTAAAGCACCCACTTTGGAAAAGGAAAAAAAAAAAAAAATCTTCTTTCTACCCTTATTCCAATGAGTTTATGACAACTTTATAGCAACTGAGTTTATGCAAGTCAAATAACTTCTAAAGAAACACTGAGAAGTTGCTCTTGATGTTTAACTGGTAGCCTCATCCAGGAAGGACATTCAGAGGCAGGAATTCAACCGTCCTGGTCTGCCGCTTCCCAGGTCAGCAATGCAATTAATAACCATCTAGGTGGGAAAGACACAGAGAGGTGTGTTTTGCATGAAGTCCAGACAATGATATCTATTAGGTTAGGCCCTTCAGGAATCACAGCTGGGGAATACCAGCATGGCCAGTGCAGCAGCCACTAACTCCAGGGCTTCGTGACAGTTGAGCTTAGATTTTGTGGATGTGCATTTAAACGTTTGCATCAAAAATCACAGTAACAGAGAATGTAATACTCCAGTGGGTCTAGCCTGTGGCACTTAAAAAATATGAAAAAGTTACCTTTTTGGTGATGCAAGTAGAATATGATAAAAACAATCCACGAGAAACTGCTGATGGGAAGTCTGCCTAGGTTAATACAGTTATTATCTAAGTCATGCTGCAAGCTACAGATGAATGTTTTCCACAATCCTTTCATTGTTAATGAACATCCAAGCTAACAAATTAAAATAAAACCATTTTATCACTCAGATTTAATGATTTCCTGCTGGTCCTTTTTAATGTTCAGAATTGGCATTCTTTGAAATACTCACCAGCAACTTTACCATCAGTCTTTCGTTTCTTTTTCACTGAAGGTCACTCTGAAATTTGCACCGTCTCCCTTCAGATGTTTATATTTAAAGATGGCCACTGCCAGCACGAGCAACTCTCCTTGAGCTTGGAGTTCATAACGCTGTTTGAACATTGTAAGCCCTTGAGTACTGAAACAAGGTGAGCACTCAGCTCCAGAAATTTCAAATCCAGGTGAAGTGAACTTGCTGATTAACTCCGTGAATTAAATGAGTGGCTTAGTAGAGTGCTACAATGACAGCAAATGAAAATCTGTCTTAAAATATAGTAAAACCTGCAGGAAATACAAGGTACCTGCTGAGAAACCAGCTTTCTCTTTAGCTATAATGTTTAATCCTTTTGACTCTTGCCTTGTTCTTCTGAGGTAGAGGGAACATGGATACAGATTTCACAGTGCTGTCATTGCCACTGAAATGCTCATATTAATCTAGATTTATATGCTGTGTGACTGCTGGCAATAAGGACAGTTAACATTACAATATCACTTTCCCTTCAAGGATACTGAAGAGCATTAGAAACAGTAAGCTCTGAGGCTGGTAATTTACTAATGAGAAAACTGATTCAAAGAGAAATTAGGACCTTAATCTCTCATCCATTGAAGCCAATGGAAATAATTTTCTGATTTTCTTGGGCAGACTACATGTGGCTTGTAAAAGGTCACACTAGAAATCATAGAAAAATTAGACCAGAAGTCCATTAACTTTTTTGCATGTTCAATAGAAGAACAGCTGTCCTACTCCTGAATCCTTTATATCTGAATCCTTTTTCCTTAATGCAGTTTAGAAATATTCCAATAAATTTAGATTTGCTAACATTACATTTTTGTATCACCACCAGCTGTGTGCTGCAGCAGAGGAGACATGGAGCAACTGATAGCTTTGGATCACCAATATTCTTTTTATTCAGGCCTAACATCCTGCATTTCCTCCTGAGGACCAGAGTTTCAACCTTAATTGGTAGTGGAGGCTGAGGCTTCAGATAGATTCTGGAAATAAAGATCTCTTGGGCAAATTTGCTGCAGGAAAAGCGAAAGCCAGTCCCACCTAGCTGAAGAACTAAAGCCTTTGCATCCTATTTACATGCTCACAGTTATTCTGAGCACTTTATTACAACCGAAAGCCATACCTCATGTTATAGAAATGAAATTTTCAAAATCTTTGAACTAGTTAAACTTTAACAAAAAGCTGCTCTCTACTGCTGAGAACTTTCATTGAACTAAAGCATCTGATTTTCAGAGTGACAAGATGACATTGAAGAATTTAATTGTGCCTTCTTCAAACTTGTTATTTTAGAGGTAATATTCTCCAAGGACCTGATCTAAAGCACTCTGTACTCAGTAGGAATCTTCTGCACCTCAGGGCTCCCTTAGTGTTTTGCAAGATCCTTGATCTCTGGTGATATTTCAAGCAGTTTTTTACAAAATTCCATAATGCAATATGCATTGCTTTTGTGCCTAGAAACCTTTATATCAACAGTCTAGATAAATGCCGGTACTGCTATCATAATACACTTCAACAGAGGTAAGAAATATAGTGCTGTATTTACAAATTTGATCCACTCAGGGCCTGAGGCTGTAGTAACTTAAACATAGGAGCATTTATGCACAAAATCACTGAAGCATACACATTATTATTTATCAAGATGCTCTATGTATAGTGCTAGTATTATGCATTAGCACCTACTTGATATAACAGGAATAAACATTTCATGAAAGAACAGAAAAGACGCTGGAAAGGTATATCACAAGCACAGTTTTATAATGAACCCATGGAATATTTATGTTGTACATTCCACATAAAATATGTGAAGGCTAGCCAAGTAAAGCCCTCCTATAACTAGGTAAACAGGACACTTTTATATTGGTGATATAACTGAACCTTATGTTTTCTATTGGTGTTCCTTCAACTTATGTATCACTTAAAGGTCGTTCCACAGGCCAATTGAAAGAATAGATGTATTTTAATGATATGCAGAGCAGACTTAAATTTTTGCATTAATCTGGGCTTAGCAAACTGTCGTGTGCAGTGAGCAGCAAATGTATTATTCTACTGTGTCATATAAAGCATTATTTCAGATGTTTGAAATAATGCATATAGTTAAAGGTTATGGTAGAATAATGTTAAAGAAATTCATTGTTTCTGGGCCTGATGGTAATATGAATGATAAAAAGGTGATGACTATTATAGCCTTGAAGCATTACAGTCATTTTGCTATGATAATAGTCCTCAGATTTGGTTATAGCCCTAATAAGTTACCTGAAAGTTAAAATCGGATTCTGAGGTCTGTTGGCAAATAATGATTACTTATTGTATAGAAGGTAATTTCTGTCAGAAAATGAGAGTTGATCCTGAGGATAAATCCTGGTTTCTTTCATATTCTCCCCTCCTTTTTTTTTAAGAACTGTTGAACATGGAGTTTGCATTTCAGAGGAAGAATCAATTCAGGGTCATTTCTAGCTTGAAATATGCCAAGATAAAGACCTCTCTTTTTAGGACTCTCAAATGAAGGACTCACTGTCCATGGTCACCACTACCAGTGCAAAGTGTGAGATTGCAATCTTAGCCATAACAAGGTCACATAATAAAGCACATATCAGAAGAAAGACTATTAATGATTTTCATTGTCTATAATAAGTATAAAATAAATTTTAGTAGTAGAGAGAAGAAGGGCTGTGAAAGTCAAGACATTTCTTTTGCATTTCTGATTCTCCTTCTGCAGAGAAACATGCAAAAAATTTTTTAAAAAATGGAAAAAGTTGGAAAAATATTCCAGGTAAAGACAAACTGGTTTCAGACAAGCTGAAAAAGAAATGAAATGGTGTCACAGCTATGAAACTGCAGAATAGAAATTCAATATTTGTTCTGTAGTTTGTGCTCAGCTTCACTTTAGGGGACTAGGAAATGTTTGATTAAAAAGGGAAAAGCATTCACAGGGTGCATTATTCATTCCAAATTTCACTTTTGTCACTCAGGATAGTCAAATATATTTCTTACCCCAGAAACTGTCTGATGTCTCTGCATTTCTGGAGCTTCACATATGTGATTGGAAATAAAAAATTCAGGGGAGATACTGCAGTTAAGTATTAAACCTGACAGCTTTTATGTGTCTAGTAAAATAATTGATTTCATGTTATGTTAACCTACTCTGCAGGTTAAAACATTAAGCATAGTTCCATTTCAGAGTAGCCACTAAATTATTTTTTTTAAGGTTTTAAAAACACTGAGGGAATTCACTTTATCTTTTCCTTTTTAACCATTTATATAGATAAAGAATACAATGAACACTTGCACAGGCAACAGGACAAATTCAACCCTGAGGAAAAAAAATAAAACAAATAGTAAAAATATTAAAAATAAGTTAACTTTTTGAAAGCAAAGGTTATATGTTTATTTTTCCACTCTCTGTTCTGGTCCTTTTCCTACCTGCCTATGGTTTCTTTTTGGAGTGGGAAGCTGGGGAGTGGTTGACAGTGACAACAGTCCGAGCAATTTCTGGCACTTCAGTGCTTAAAGGCAAACAAACTGACACTCTTTTAAGCAATATGGTACCAAAAATACATTGGCATAGTGTCACTGCAGACGAATTTTTGATTCACCAACACTCCTCTTAATCAGAAAAGGTTTCAGAGAAGAAATGATACTTCTCCAATGTCCATGGTAGAAGAGGTATTTCCTAGGTACTGGAGTAAACAGTTTGTTATAATGCCCCAAATGGAAATTAATCTATATTCAAAAATACTGCTCTTTTTTAAGCACAAATATTAATATAAAGAAATAAAGGTGGGATTCACAGAGTATTGTCAGACATGATAAAAGTTGCCCAACTTTCCATTCCAGGATATGTAGCCATTTGCCTCAGGTTCATCTAAGCCAGTTAGCAGAGCAATTTAAATGTGGGTCTCTTACTTTTCAAGAAGATCCCTAAACTGAAAATAAGATGGTCTAGATTGATTTGCCTTCAATCTTCCCAGGTATTACTGTTTCACTGAAGTACATATTACGACTGGAAAAGAGAAACTGCTTCTATGGGCAGCTGCTCCAGGCACTTGATTCACATCCTGCTCTCACTCAGCAGTCACATGTGTTATGCCAAGTGGAAAACCATTAACATCAGGATTAATTCACAAGATAATGTCCTTTTACCTACTGTTACAAGTAATTGCCATGACCCAGTGACTGTTGAAGTAACTGAATTTCTACTTCGGTAAGGACCAAATCAGGCTGGATATGGTCAGAGATCACTTCTTTTTCCAAGTAGTTTTCAATGTGTATTTATGGTGAGAAATGACTGTCGCTTTCTTTTTGCACATTAGGACTGCTGAGCTGAAGAAAATGGGTATAACTTTTCTTTTAATTCTGTAATCTTATTATCTTAGCTCCAATAAAAACTGATAATGAAATCTGAGGATATTGAGAACTTGGATTTTTTCCATTAAGTTTAACTTGATTTTTTTTTCAAGCAATGTGGTACTTACTATAGTCCTACTCTTTTTAAGACTATCTAGGGAAACATAAACCCTTGCAGCAAACCATTTTCTGTCAAAATTACATCTGACCTGCATATTTTTGCAATTCTCTGATGCATTATACAGTCAGATCAGGTTGTTCCTTGACCAGTTGTTCACCCCTATCAATTGCATTAGCATTTAACCTGTCAGTTTAAATTACAAAGGTAACAAAGGTTTAGGAAGGTTACGATAGATCCAATCTCACACAGAAGTGTGGAAGAATAATCTTAAATCATCCTTCAATGAGAGTGTTATTTTTTCTCCTGACGTACATATACTCACCTTCTAGAAGTATCACTGTAGCTGTGGACAACTTTTTATAGTGAAGACTACACGAGACCAGCAAACCATGTGAAAGAAGTGAAGTACTAGTAATAAGGCAAAGGTATATATCCTATTTGAACTTACATTGTGTCTCCTGTGTCTTTACTCATTTTCTCTTCTATTCTCTATCCCTTTTCAGTGTTAAATTTCCTCTTTTTCTCTCTCCATAGATTCTGTCCTTCATTGTGTCTGAATAGTAAACTAGGTCCTGTTCTATAGTCACATAAGCACATCATCAGGTGTTGGAGTCCTTTAAATTCTAAATCCTTTAGACTTTAAGATACTGTGTCTGCAAGAACAACAGCCCAGCTTCTCCTCGAACCATCTTGTGCTGTACACACCAGATTCTGTCGTCTGGGTGGTGTATTAATAAAATACCATCAAGTACACATAACCCAAGAATGCAGAAATCCTACGAAATGACATCTAGAGTGAATGAAAGGGTAGTCCACGCTAATTCCTCTATTGCTTTCAACCTATAATGCCAGCACACTAAAACAAAATCCATTATCTTTTAAACAAGTGCATGTGCTAGGAAAAATCTAGAAATCGTATTCATTTTGCCTGAGATCTTTCATATTTCTGTAATATATAGCACATGGACAAATGGCAACTTACCACTGGTCCTGTAGGGCTGTTCCAAGGTAGAAGGAAGATCTGCAAAACACCTCCCACAGCGTGGCAGCTCCGGCCCTGCACGAACCCCAATGCATCATGAGCGAGATGTGGGAAACCACGTTTCAGCTGGCTTGTGTGCATGTCTGTGAACAATGAAGTCAGAATTCCACCTGCAGGTTGCTTGAATACAAAATATGACATAATTCCTACCCTATCTATCCATACCAACCTCTCTGTTTCTCTCCCAGCATCAACACAGGCTGTTGAGTAACATAAAAACACTCTGTTGCCTTTCGTAAGTCTAAATCAGCATATGATGAGCCAAAAATGCCAGTGACTGAAGCACTAAAAAGAAAAAAAAAGGCAAAATCCTGATTCTGTTAACCTATAAATGCCATGATATTTCCTGCACATTTTCCTCCCTTTCTTACTAAAGGTGAAATAAAGGGTTTCTGCCAATAATATTAATACGCACAAAGCTCACATCAAAGTCATTCTGTCTTGCCTGCATGGAAACTGCATCATTAAGATAGTAAAGCAGCAATAATAAAGGTAAAGCCAGATTGAGACTGTTACTGAATTCAGGAAACACAGTTGCATTTTTCTTTTAATATATGTAGATATTACAAAATATACTAGTTTTAGTGTGTCCAGAATGCATGTTAAAAAGGCTCTAAAAATATCAATGCCTACTGGTATATTAAGTTTGAGCAACAGATAAATGCTAAAAATAATGATGTTGGAAAAAATATTTTAGGCATATATCTTTGCATTCTTATACAAATACCAACTTTACCACATGCAGCTGCGCCACATTAGCTGTGCCATGATGAATGTTGTTTAATAAGCAGAAGAGCGGAGGTTGGCCTGCATTTGGCTGAGTGCATTTGCTGCTGGAATTAGGACATGCTGGTTTCATCTCCCCAAACGTGGAACACCTGCTCCACCCTTCATGCAGCAGAGGGCTGAGGCAGGGTTTGCATGCTAGACTCTGGGTAGGACATTTGACTGCTATAATTATCTAGATATGCAGATATATTTAAATATATAACTGATAGAAGGCCATCATGAGACTCTATTGAGTATCCAAATAGGAAATACCACTCCATACCAGTCAATATGTATTTCCAATGAGTCTCTGGAGCCATACAGTTATCAAGAAAGGACAATCTTTACAGTGACAGGGCTGATTCAGATCTTACTGATGTAACCCACAGTATTACTGTTCTGGAGCAAAGACAGGCAGATTACTCCACAGTTGCATGCCAGGTTTTATTAAAGAGTGCGTTGGGAATTGTCAGACTCCAAGACTGCTACACTATCTATGCATTCAGAAGGCTCTTATGGCCTTGTCCCAGCAACTCATATTCTGTTTTCAATATGTATGGAGTAATGTTAAGGAAAGAAACAAAAGGTGAAGTGATTTTCATCTTCAGTGAAACACCCACTACTCTACTACACAGCTGCAGATTTTGCTATTCCTTGCAGAGACAGAGCTTGAATTTACATTTTTGGTCCCATCATATCTTCAGTTTGTAATAAGACCTATCTTAAACCTATCATCTCAACTGGCCAGCTGAGGCTATTTCTTCAGGAGGAATTCCTTCACCAGACTCGATGTTCATTGACACGGGAAGTTCCCTGTAGCTGAGATGGGGGAAAGTGGGTAGACCTGGTAAACTGATTCCAAGAGCATGCAGATATCAGAACAGATTTCCTAATGCAAAATGCTCCAAGAAAAATGCAGATTTCATTTGAGGGTTCTGCTTTATAATTCTACCTCCCTTGCAATGAGTTTCTTCAGTAGATATATTTGAGAAGCATCATTTTCATTTTTAGAGGTTTTTGCTTTTTGAAGAGTAGAACATTAAAACCAAGTGAACTGGTTCCAGATTTATTTTTTATTACTTCACTGTAATTTCCTCCTTTCCCAAAATAAGCAGTCTTCATTGCAGAACAGACTATCTACAACCCCAGAGTGTTCTCAGGAACACAATTGAGACATAAAGTTCAAGCAGGGAGGCAAAAATATGAACGAATAACAGAGATCCGCAGCCTTTCAATTAGCATTCATATACATGTCCCTGCAGCCAACATCAAGCAGTTAAAACCAAAAATAATTAAACTTTGTTCCTAATCTTTACGTTTCAGATAAAAAAGAAAATAAATCCTAACTGAGAATAATAATAAAAAAAAGTGTATTTAAAGGCCATATTATCGCATTTTGACTATGCAGGTATAACTACTTTGACCCAACAAGAACTGCTGTCCCCTGATCAGGGAACTCTTCTTAAGAAAAAAAGGACAAAATGTTTCTCTTATCCCAGATAATATCCTGGGATATTCCAAAGGAATATGAGTATTTAAATATAGCACAGACCCTGTAAAAGCATCTCATCAAGAACTGTGAGAGTCCACTGGTGCACCGTAATATACTTCATAAATTCTTAGGTGAGCCAAGCTTCTTTAAATATCTCCAGCAAATGCATATGGAAACACTCCCATATCTACATTTGTAACTCAAATATAATTACTATTTCTAATATTTTATATTCATAAGTAACATCCTAAATTGTTTAGTTTCTTCTGCATAAACATAAATGAAGCCCCCAGTCCTACTGTAAATAAACCTTAACACCATTTGTTATGTTTTTCCATTGAATATTTACAGTAGTGCAGGTGTCAGAGACTTTTCAGTGAAAAATACCTCATTCGGGTTTTATTGATGTAACTCACGATATTACTGTTCTTGTATAAAACAAGGTCACACTGAAGTTATATGTCAGACTTCATTAAAGTGTGTATTGGGAATCATCAACTTGTGATGCTCGCTGACCTGAGCACCTTGCAGTTCATGAACGTTAGCAAGGCTTTCTCATGCCGCGCATTCGCAACATGTTTGCGTAGTCAGCTAATCAATATTGGTAAGAAAATAAACCAAGAGTTACCTGACTGTCATTATCATTGCAATATTGCAAACCTGATGATGTTGTCAACTGCGAGTATAGCTTGCACCTCCACTGGATGACTTAAAGTCTTTTTTCTGCTTGATTCACAGCAAGCGTTTGAAAACAGATCTTTCTTGTCTTGTCCAGGAAAATAATCCCATTTGGAGGATGTTATCTTTTAAGCAGAAACCATCATGGATCAGACAGCTGCCCTTTGAAACCTCCATTGCACAAAGAAAAAGTTTTTGTTTCAGCTACATACTCTCCCCTCCCCCCAGAAAGCTTCAGAAAGAAATGAAAGGAAAAAAAAAAAAAAGAAAAATCCTGGTAATCCTGGTTTCCTCTATTACCTATTCTGGATGTATTCTCAATACGAATGAAATTAGATCATGTATTCGATATGGCACACATGCACTATTTATGGTCTGCAATCAAGCTGAAAGCTGTGAAGTTCAGTGCCACTACCTATCATGAAGTCAAACTCTGAGGCTAAATAACTTCATATCCTTAAATTTTGTATCCGCCATATATTCATGCTTTAGAGAGCAAATACCTCAACTGAAGGCTCCAGTGTAATTTGTTCGGAGTGCTGACCTTCCTTTGAAATATGACTAGTGTTTGTCACTGTTGTATTCATGATAGTAGATGAGATTTGCCAGTCCTTGTTGCCCGTGTTATCAAATTGCTTAACTTAAATATTTAAATGGAAAATGGCTTTGCATTTTTACTGACATAGACAGTAATCGAGAGACAAGGCTTTGCAGTACAGCAGAGGGAAACACTTATGAAGCTGATGACTCACTGAGATTTCTTGTACAGTCTTGGTGTATTAATGTACAATGTGAGAATTCCAACTAGATACTACGTTGAATCACTGATTAACAACAGGGAGAGAGACATTTTCACTTACCACCCGGAGAGTTATAGGGCTGAGGGATTCCACTGGACCAAAATCCCATCCTAGATTTCTCTGCGTATTTCAAATCCCACTTTGTTATACTCATGGCATTCACTTTTTGTGTTTTGCTGTTGTTTTGGGGGGCTTCTTTTTGGTTGTTTTTTTCCCTGATGTGTACATTTGAAGAACCTCCTCATAATGAAGATTGGTAGGAGCTGGTAACATAATTTCTGCAGATGCCTCAGAAAAATCCAACTGTAAAATTAGACAAAAATATTAAATATTTTAAAATTAATTTGGGATGTCTCTGGTGATAGATGACTATCAAGTCGTCCAAAAGGTTTTCTTCTCTTATCCCTCATTCAAATTTGATGAATATTTTTAAAAGTAATCCTGTTTCATACCATTCAGAAAACCACAGCTTACATAACCAAAATGCATTGCTTCTTGTATACACAGCAAAGAAGTTTCAAACTGACATACATTTGTATGGCTTTAACTAATTAGGTGAATTTTTTACCTATTAAATTAACCAATACAAAACACTGCGTGAGGCCCCTTAATTCAATTCTAATCTGATTTTATTTGCTTTGGGAGATGTACAAGTAGAAACTCAATCAAGGAAAAATGCTCCTGTAACTCTGATAAATGTATCCAGCTGATAGCTTTTCACAAACTTAAGTAATCGGTGAGAGGGATTCAAATAAATAAAACCTCTCTATCTAGACAGAGACACTGTCTTTTCTATTAACATCTCTCAGATAAATAAGAATAATATTTGGGATAGAGAACTGATTATTATTCCCCTCAAAGTAGATTGGTTAGTTGCAATAATTAAAAAAAAAAAATTAAAAAAATCCAAAGATTAGAGTCTCAGTAGCAAAGATGATGTTTTGTACTCACCAGCCTGCTAAGGTGGGATATTTCCATGCAGTCTACTGTGCCTCTGTTACAGGCTAAGTTCCTGGGAGGGTCATGGCCAGCACAAATTAGAGGCCACACCAACTCATCATCTGTCCAGGTATTTGCAAAGCATAAAGTTCACTTTTAAGCATCCTTTCCCTTTACCCTCAGGAGCTGTAGCTCAAATCAACAGCTTCTGGCACATATTCCCCATGGCCGAGGTCACAAAAATCCTCATTTCAGTAATGACCTTGCAGTCTTGAAAAATCTGCTCTGCTATGTTTTAAATATAAAGAAGGTAATGGGCAGAGATCACGGAAGTGCGTGTAAATTTGTGTGTTGCCTCTTCATTCACCATTCATCAGATTCCCCCTTCATTACCGGCAATTACCAGAAAAAAACCAACCCCGGCATTCACATTTATTAGAGGTAGCCGCAACACTGTCTTGTCACATTCAGTCAAACATTTCTCTATTGCCTCATGTCAAGTTCTTTTTCTGTATTGTCAATCTAAGAACCACTCCAGAAACACACAGAATGATCTTTGCAGAAAGCTTTCCCCAAGCGTGACATTTGCATATTGTTCAAGGCATGTGCTTGGCACGAACCTCATAAGCTGGGTTTTAGAGCTGGATGGAGGAGCTAAGTAACTACTCCATTGCCTTCAACTAAATAGCAGTTTCCTGGCCTGCAGCTGTGTGGCAGGATCTTAAAATTGACTGTTCCGAGGTCACAGCAACACCAGGGAGGGTCTCTGTGGGCTGCAGAAGCAATTCCACGTCCCAGAAAGCGTCCTGTGTCCAGACCCAGAAAGCCCAGAGGACATGATGCTGAATGTGACCTAAAGCATCCCAAAAGCCTGCTGACGGTATATTTTCTTTTTTAGAAAATGTATTTACAAAAAATGAGCAAACATCAGAAATACCATGCTAAATAATCTGTACTAAAAATACCCCTGTTATTTGCATCAGAAGAAAGATGTTTACATTATCAACTACAAAGAGGTTACAGGAAACTCTTGGATTTCTCATCAGTATACAAAGCTTAGAAATAGTATTTTGCTGAGCTAAATGTCTTTTATATTTGCTTTTTAAAATAGCAGCTACTTTATATTTTAGCTATGACCTTTCCATCTGCTGGGTCAAGGACATTGGGTGACCGTGGAGTTCAAAGCAAAATAATTCCCAACAGACACTGCATTTTATTTTTTCTAAAAGATATCTTTAGTCTTTGGCTCCTAGTCAATACTAAGAAATACCCTGATTCTTAGTTTGTGCTAAAGAAAAATAAATAATCATATATTTTCCCTAAGGTATATGTCTCTTTCTATCCATCCATCCCTTTCCTACATCAAACAGTGCACCATTCAGTCTAACCTAAATGCAAACGCTGTGTTAACAATACAGGCTTTAGAATAATTATAGTCACAAAAGTCTTAGATGTTTTTCTTGTGGAAATTATAGCAGTAATGCAAAAGGAAAAACAGTAGCTCAGATTACTCAGTCTATTTTTAACATTGTGGCTTTACTGAGAAATTTAATGACACTATCACAACAGGATGCAAACATTCATGTCACAATAGTATTGTCGTACCTGATACAAGTATCAAATGCAACTTCTGAAAATGTTTGTGTAATCTCTACTCCACAAAATGAGGATATTTCTGTTGCAGCAACTTGGATTTTACCTAGATTTGTTTAAGTTTGGTGTACATCTTATTTGGCCAAAGAAGAAGAGACAAGGGAAAACAATCAGAGATCAACCACTATCACTTAAGTGGAATATTAGTTGGTTTTGGTTTTTTTTTGCCATAATCTGTCATTAAGACAGAATGGAGACATAATAACAGGTTTCAAGTACTTAAAAGGTCGTGGTAAAGGTGAAGGAAAGAAGTTCCCTTGGCAATAAATATTGCCAGGGAGGTTCAAGCTAGCCTGACTGCAAGGCCAGTTCAGACCATGGCATCTCCATCCCTGGCATTTAAGAGGGTGGACAAACAGCCATCAAAAATATTGCAAGTGTGGCTGATCATGCCTTGGGGCAGAGGACTGGTGAGGTGTGCCCAGCTTACTCTCTGTGACTCTTGGATAGAACAAGTTCCCAGCTACAGCTATTAAAACGTCTTATACTTCTGAACCATGTTTTTCTCCCCAGATGCATCTGTCCAATAGCCCCTGACAGAGAGAACAGTGTGGGGCAGGGGCAGGTGGGATGCCCATGGACCTGGGTATCCACCCCTGCTCATCCCATGCAGAAGGGAGTGAGGTTATAAAGTCACTGGGGCAAAATCTTCTATTATAACACCTGTTCATGGTGTTCATCAATAAACATCTAACTGCAGATTTTTAAAAGTCGTTTAGATACCTGTAGGCTTTATGTAAATTTTAGAGGTACATAAATACCCAATTGTATTTATAGAATATCACTCTTTAAAATATTCCCCTCAGCCTGGCAGGCCTAGGGCTCTTCAGTACGTGATAGCATTGATTCCTGTATCACCTTAGGGAGCAGATGCTTTACACTCTTGTGAAAGGTAAAATACAAAGAAACTATAGGAAAACTTGTGAGAAGAGGCAGAGAAGGTAAGGCAATAAATTCTGCAAAGTTGAAACTGTTCTGTTGAATCTGGTTCTCTCAGGCAGAACTGAAGTAGATGAAACACATGTTGGCAGCTTAATGCTTAGTTTTTCTTTCTTCCCTTTTCTTTATCATAAAATGAAGGAAAGCATTTCCTCTCTCACCTTAGATCTATCCGTCAGAAAACAGATCAGTAAAGCTGTGTCAAAAAAAGAATAATGTTTCCAAAGCAATAGAAACACTTGAAGAAGTACCTATATGTTTGCTTGATAAATTATTTCTTCGTTTCTATATTCATACAAAGCACATGTATTTTCACACACCATTGAACAGAGAAATACTGTGAATTTCTATAGAAAGCTGCTATTAGGTTATTTTTCTTTTACTGAAGAAGTTATTTGCTATGGCTTTTCAAAGTGTAGTAAAGAGCCTTGCTGTCCTTCCTGCACCCTATTAAGCACAAGCACAAATAATTTTTTTTTTAAATGTTACTAATGGAAGATAGTTTCAGATTTTACCTAAAATATATTGTCTTTTTTTTTTTTTTCTTTTTCTCTGAATTAAACTCTGTTTTCAAAATAACTTGACAGGATCCTGATATGACAATAATACAAATCTCAAGCAAAGTCATTATTAGAAAAGAATCAATATCAGCTTATCATGAAAATGTGGTGATCGGTAGGATCAGGACAAAAAGGAGATGCTCAGGAAGATCACAGCAAAGCCAAGCAGGAGTGCGAATGGAGTGGCACATGCTGGAGAAGAGCTGAAAGATCAGCAGGACCCCAAGCTTGACTCTCTGACACAGGGTTCTGGAAGCCAGCTGCTCCCAGTAAAGCATAAGACATCAACCAGAAGACACCAAGAGAGAGGAAAACAGATTGTAATGCCTTCCAGATTGAGGTGCTGATTTTTTTCCCCAATTTGTCAGGTTTTCTATGAGCAGGGATTGGTAGGGCAGCAGCAGCATGGCAAGAAGGTCCCTGCCAAACATGGATTGCTTCCTTGTCCTACAAGTTTTAAACAGTTTGCAAAGAAATTGTGTATGAGACAGGGTGTAAATCTGTAATCTCACATTTCCACCCACCAACACTTCCCCTTCTTTTTTTGTCAGGATAGTCAAATTAATTAGTTTCAACTTTTTTTTTTTTAATTTTTTAAGCAGAAGTTCATTAAAATTTTGAAAAATTGCCATCACAAGAAAAAGCACAATCTTCAGTTAACAGTGTCAACCAGCTATTGCACTAGCTTCTTTTACTTCTTAATTGGATATATTGAATCGAATTCTGCTTAGCAAACTGTTTTGATTTTGGCAAATCAGCATATTTTTTCAGTGCGAAAAAAATTGTCAAGAAATTCCCTACTATCTCAAATAATTTCCCAGATGTGGTGGTAGCTTAATAAAGTCATAACCTATTTAAAACTACATTCTTGTATCTTTTAGGTCTTCCTGAAGTATCAAGGGACAATCAGTCACCACTTGTACTCAATAAACCAGGAGATGATACTACAGGAATCGATGCAGCTCTGTAGAGATTTGAAAAATGTGCATATACTGGGGAAAGCAGTAATAAAAATAAAGCCTCACTGGAATTTAATTTAAGTGTCCAATGGGTGAGTTTGTACTTGTGTGCATATATAACTTAGCCAAAGGAAAGGGAAAATTGTAAACTTAGCAAGTATTGACTAATATACAAAAAATAGGGCCAATATCATCAAGTTATACTCTGCTACTCTAATTCTGCATTAATTTACATAAAGGTCCTTGCTGATTGTACACATGTGCTTTCTGGCTCTCCACTCCATGAAGAAAAATCGGTTTGGGGATATTACTGACTACACCAACTTTTCCGCACTATATTACCAGTGTTTGTTGCACCTACCAAGCTCCATTGGTCATACAGGTAAGTTTGTGTTGCCAGAGGTAAGAGGGGATACGACCTAAGCTGTGAGTATGCAAGAAGTATTAGGAATAATATTATCTCAATATTGATTTAATATTATTAATTATAACATTTTTAAAGACTTCCTGGACAATTCACAATTAACATTTCTTCAGTCATCTTAAATTATCAAGCATTATGAAAATAGACAAGGTCATTGTTTTATCTGCAATAAAGTCAAAGGAATTGCCAGAGATATAGCAAGAGTATTACACATATAATTACCACTGTGGTAATTTATTCAATAAAGCTCTCATTTAATTACAGGAACCTATTACACTGAGTGATGTGTTAAGCATGATTTATATCTCAGACGTAAATATTCAGAAAGAGGCCTCTCATAATGAAAACAGCTCCTCTCTGGTCTCCACTTGCATTTCACTTTGCAGTGCTGATACAAGAGCAGGACTGACCCATCGCGTGGTCACACAGCCACCAGATGGTCTGTGTGCCCAGGGATTTATAGGCAGAAAAGAAGGTAGGTAATGCAGTGCGGTCTGAAGCAGCTCTGTACACTCCTACGAGCTGTCCCGTGGCTCACAACTGGGAGCAGTATTTCACATCAGCACCTTACAAGTTGACACTCGAGGCACTGATCATTTTGGAAACACTTAGTGTCATCTGCTGGAAGCATGACTGATGTCTCCTTGCCCTTCGGTAGCGTGGCCCTCAGCCACCAGTTACAGACACAAGCTGGTGGTGAGCAGTGACATATGATCTATGTTATGTCCTTTTTTCTATGTTATGCTTGCCAACAAACACTGACAAAGTTGAAGTGGTAGAAATTTGTCAGTAAGCCTGCTCTCTTTCTGCATCCATCAAGAGACTGCATCTGAAATAATAAAGTATGAATCTATACGGGTTTGCACTGACTTAGAAATAGATTTTTTTTTTCATAATATGGACAAATAAATATTCTCATACTTGCAAATAAATTCTTTCTTATCGGTACGATATTACACACCTGTACATGCTCACAGCTGCCTGCCTGCACTCACTGCCCTCATTGCTCTTCTCCCTCTGCCTTTGGATTATCCAAATCCAATGGAGACTCTGCAAAAAGCTTTTAATTCCCCCAGCTTTTAAAGAGAAAGATATTTAGAGCTGTAATAAGTCACTGCTTCTGCATGAACTGCACCTATGCTGTTTTAATACCAAAAGCATGGCAAATATTACTTAAGTTTCTTCCTCCACAGATATCAGAACTTTTACACACACACAAAACAAAAACCAATCAACTAAAAAAAAACACATGAGCAAAATCAAGTTTATATTTGAACATAACACATTTTTCAATACCCATCTCTCAGAAAATGCTCATTTATTGTATCACAGATTTAAGCAACAACCTCAAAACCAGTCAAAGCCAGCAGTGTCAAGCCTGACAGTAGTTGATGACACTCATGAAAGGCACAGCTTTCTAAACAGACATTTTTCTCATGGAAAGTGTTAGCCAATTGACAATACAGGTAATATTTAGCACTCTACATCTATGCTGATATACAAAAGTGCTGTCAAAGCTGCTGTCTTTATTGACATCATCATGAATACTTTGTTCCCAAGGTAAAGACATTATCGTCAGAAATAGCTCGAAACATTATCTAAGATATTTTTCAGTTTAACTGTGTCAAATTCTGTTGTTAGAAACTCCTCAGGATTCCTTAATATCAGAAAAAGACTGAAAGAACCCCATTCACTTCTCACTTAAACTCTTCAAAGAGCATTTTAACTGGAAAAAAAAGCACAGGGTTGGTATGAATTGTTACTCCAGGCATGGGCAAACCTGGCTGTGACTACTCACGTCACATCTCACACCCTGTGCACAGACCTGGCCAGGGGTTGTACAGACTAAGCGCAATCCAATTAGCGATAAACCACCACTGTTACACTGTGAAAACATTACTGACATTTAGATGGGCACTGCTTACATTTTTTTTTCACCCAAAAATCAGAAGGTGGATGTCACTGCACAGATTGTCCACTCCCATTTATAAAGAAGTAACTCAGAACAGACTTTCAACAAGACCAACAATCGCCGATCATACAACTTTCACCAATTCTGTTTTATCATACCGTATTTTCAGATTATCTTTGACAAGCTCTTAAGGAAACTACTCACCCACTGACATTCAAGAGGCTGAAATAAGGAAGTCAATTCAGCTACGTGTGGCCCCTCGTAAAGCTCTGGAGTTGGGTATTGTCATTGTGGAAATGCCAAGGAGCGACGGGCATCCATGGAGGAGCAAAACATAAATGTCACTGTGCCCATTGCTATGCCTATTGCTGCATTCTCCATCATACACTGAAAATGATATTGTAAATAAAAGGAATAAAACATTGCCTCCCTCAGTGCTGACCTTATTTAACCTCACTATAATTTGACAGACAAAACAAGTCACAGAAGACCAAATCTACAAAAAGATTTCAAAAATTTGCCACCTAGTGGGATAAAAACCCAGAGACACTTGCTCAGGGGCAAGCTTGTGCCTCAGTCCCATTGCAGTTTCAGCCTTTCCTAGCGATCTGCCTGCCTCGTTCAGGGGATAAGAGGTGAGCACATGCCCACATCATTTCACTCCATTCCTATCCCCATGACATTTTATCCCACTCAGCTCTTACCTCTAATCTAATTTGACTGAGATGGAGAAACCTCATGCTCTCTAGAGATCGATTCTCCTGAAGCACAGCACATAAATGAATATTTTACAAGTCATCTAAATGCAGCCCTTTCAATTTTTCTTTTCCACTTCTGCTGCGTGAAGGCAGATACTTGTACAAATTTATGGCATCAAGTTCCCATCTCAGGCAGGCACAGATTCCTGGTGTTCAATCTGGGTCCCTCACCAACCTCCTGCTTCTTGGTTTTCCTCCTAAGCACCAAAAATAATGTAATCTGCTGTTTACTATGTAACTTTTGACATAATTTTAAAGTCCTGCTCAGCTGTAGCTATTGATTATTAAAAATGTGAAATTGCCCATTTGTTCTAGAAAACCTTTTCCAGAGGTCCTGTGCATCAATGACATGCAGTGACCTCTTCATTGGTAAAAAACAATCTGTACCAAAACAACTGACGTGTGAAACCTTCTTTAATAATACAACACTCTCTACATATGGTCACATTCTTTAGCACCAAGCGGTCAATAGCTAATCTGTTGTACCTTAAATGTAGCTATAGAGAATTAACATTTGACACCTTAGGATCCCACTGCAATAGCCCTACACTTCTGACTTCAAAGGCAATAGCAGAGTAATATTGAGATCAAAGATTTCCAGCACAATTACAGTTTTTGAAGTTTGCAAGCCATAGAAATTGAAGGCGTTTTAGTTCATTCCCTCTTGTCATTTTCTGAACTCCTGAATACTTTGAGTCACCGTTCAAACTTTTGATACAAACCAGTGGTTTGATGCACAAGAATCTGAAGACGCCAGGGAATTCCAGATTAACCTACACTGACAGCAAGGGCTCTCTTTAGATTTCCATTGGTTGTAGGGATAGTTTGCAAGGTTTGGGGGAAAAAAAAAAAAAAAGCCCTGCTATATGTTCTGATTAAAAGCTCTGTTACTTGGGGCAAACAATACCTTTTCAAATATGTATATGCAGAAGCCCTTATTTTTGATGAGGCATACAAAAATGTAGAAATTTGTTTGTTTCTACATTTAATTGCCAACAGAATACTTCACCTATTCCTGCTCCTTGCTTGTGCACCCTCCAATAGATGTAATGGCAGCAGATCAGTTTAGATTCTGGGCTCCCTTGCACGCTGCTACTCTTTCATTTTAGGTCTCTCTTCTTGCAGTTCTATTCTGCAGCAGGTTTATGAACGTACGTAAGCATTTGCTCATTGCCAGCATTGGCTGAGCAACACTTTTCCATCGACAGTTGCATGAGACACAAGTATAACTCTATTGTCACTCTCAAAAACTTAACCAAGGAATACTTCCAGTCCAACATTAATTTACTTCATAGATGAAACACAAATACTAAGTCACACACTCAGAAATTTGTTATTTCCCCACGCACTGCAACAGATACACAGTTGCCCATATCCTGATACATAAATTTCTCAAATCTCCTTATCCTTTCCTATATTTAAGCAGTCTTTTCCTCTTGCTCATCTATGTGCTTTTATCAATGTTGATCGTCTTGCTTCCTCTCATGAAAGTTATCCACATTGCCACATGACAGACCATTTCAAATAGACAACTGTGCTTATTATGAAATTCAGTATTTTTGTGGGAAATTGCCTTGCTTGACATTCGCTTGCAACCAAACTCTCTAAAGCACAATGAATGCGCCATTCCCGTCCCCAGTTCTTGAGTAGAACAGCAGACACTGCTTAAGGCTCACCCCTGGCACAAACTAGATAATACATCCAAAATTGCTCAATTAACATGATGACATCTCCGTGCTTAGTACTCTGAACCACCTACAAAACTTCAGTAGCAAACATTTTAATCAGGCCTAGCTATCCATATTAATGACCCAAAGTCATATCAGAGAATGCTACAAATAAAACCTGGCCAAGTCAAATACCACTTGAAAAACAAAATACAGGCAAATAGCACAGCTTGCCCGAGAGCCGGTGCACAGGGGAGAAACTCGGTTGTGCTGGGGTTACTGGAGACTATTAAACACAAAAGCTCTCAGCACTCCTTGTGCATGAGGTTTCCCATGAGTTGCATTATATTACATGCTTAAGCATTCAGCTTGGGAAGTAAATTGCATATCCTTTATGAGAAATAATCTTTGAACATAGTGGTGCATCATGTTAACCCCATTTGTCCAGAAGACTGTCCTGGGCAGGTAAAGTGATTATAAATCTTAGCAATACTTTGTATATCTGGGGGACTAAAGCAGAGTAACATCCTCTTTCTGCACTACAAAGTCCTTGTAAAACAAGCTATATATAGCAATAAATCTGTTTATTTTTGTTATGGTTCGTCCATCACTCTCTGACTGCTTCTGTTTTCTCTTTGAAAGCACTTGAATGTACCATTCTCTGTCTGTTTTCAGCATCATAAAATGAAATTCACCTCATTGATCAGAAGATGACCTCTATCCAGTGCCTCTTAGATTAGAGATAACAGCAGGCTGCTGTCTAACTGAGAAATAATTTCTTCAGCTCCTCTTTATTATGATTGCTTCCTAACATATCATTTAAAAACTGGAATGGAAAACAAATGAGAATATCTTCTCCCAGTGTTGGTATTTTGACATACCAACAAAAACACACACGCATACACTGCAGCACACGTTGCTTCAGAAAATTCATTTTTTTCTGTGGAAGAGGAAGAAAATATTTAGCTGTAGATAGATGAGCTGAAGAAAGGAGTAAAAATGAATTCACATAAAACCTACTTTTTGCCTAAAAGGCTTCATGCTTTAAAACAGGAAAAATGGTAGATGTACATTCATGTGAAACTTAAATTGTGCATATTTAGGAACAGGTTTTTAAATATCAGCATTAAAGATCACATTAGAATATATTATCACATTCTGCACTGTAGCATGTGTTACATATTTATAACAAGGAAAGCATGAAAGACTAATCATACACTATGAATAATGCCATGTTTTCACAGTAAGATTTGCGAAGCGTTATCCCAGACATACACTTCTGCTGGGGGCAGGAGAAGTGAGAGGCTTCTCCATCACATACCTCCCAGCTGCTCAGCATCTGCTGCGGGATGGTCCCACTTCAAAGGTGTTCAGTGTACACTGACATTTATCTGAAGAGAGACGTAAAAGTGTGTATTATTTTGGCTATTTCAGGCCTACTGCTGAGCTGCAGGAGAGGTTTCACTTGGCAGTAAATGTTGCACTTTGTTCCCCAAGCCCTATTGCCTTGACTAAGTGATGGGATTTCTGGAGGGCTTGTCAGCCTCAGTAAAGCCTCTCAGCTTCAGTCTTGCCATCCTTCACCGTGTTGAAGAATGAGCTCCTTAGGAATAAAATGAACTTTTCTTTTTCTTTTCCCCCAACAAAACTTTGAGTGCCTCAGATACAGGAATGTTTTTGACAGCTGACCTTATTTTATCAAGTAATATATCATCAAAGCAACAAAAGTCTGATAGTGTATTACACTAGTATAGATGAAATACTACACTAATATATCATCCAAGTAATGCCAGTCTTATGATCTGTTTGCCCTAATATGAGTTACCCAGCAGAAACCCTTTCCTGTGTATTGGGCTTTTCTTACTTTATTTAAGGAAAGGGAACTTTTAAAAGACGGAGAACAGAGAGAAAATGTGTTTCTTTCTGGCTGTGGCATGCACCACTGCTCCTTTCAAATGATGCAACAAAAGCTGCAACCAAAGTAGTTTGTAAGGCTAATAAAAATTAAAGCTGCCTTTCTTGCTTTGCTCAAAGGATTATATTCCTGTAGCCCAGTCTGTGAGGTCCCCAGAGAGCTCGACACGGAGAGCAGGGACCTAATGCATTTGGGATTCTCTGCAAGGGTGGAAAGGTGGCACTTGGCCTCTGCAGTCTCAGGCATCTATGTATAGGTTGTACTGGAAGAAATTTAGGTTGGGATTACGAGACTGAGCATGAAAAAAAGTACTGGTAGTAGTTCTGCAAGAAGGAGATGTGTTCAGCAGGATAAAGGATCAGCTACAACAGAGGTTGCCTATAAAGCACAAGTTACCTTTCAGTATGAAGGAATGCCTTTAGAAACTTCAACAGCATATCTACCGTGGATTCTTTGTACTTCACAGGCCAGTTGTAAATTCTAAACAAAATTTAACATGCCTAGAGCACATTTCCAGGAGAAAAGAGCAGATATTGCTCGAGGTCAGTTACGGAGTCAAGGAATAAAGAAAGTCTGAGCACACCCTAGACAGAAAAATATAATCTGGGAATCATCTCTGTTTTATCAAGATGAAAGTCCTCGGGACAGAGACTCTCTGCTCTGAGGCTGCACTAGGACTGAGGCTGTGCTGTAGACTTGTTCCCTGACATTGTAATGGAATAATACTAATCTTAATTCAGAAAATTTGTTTTCCACAAATTTCTTGCATATTCTAATGTGTCACTACATTTCCCTGTATCCCATTTTAAAAAAGAGATGGGGTGTTTGGTTTAGTAGCAGCACTATCCCCCTTCAGGTGTAGGGAACTCAAGTGCTTTGATAGTAGAAGTTGTTTTGAGATGGTTAACACATAAGGCACGTAACACTCAGCAGTGCAGAGCCTGCCATTGTTTCAGACAATTTTATCTGCTCTGTGTTTTTCAAAACTACTGAAAGCACACAGATAGGTTGACAGATACATTTGCTGTGTAATATTGGCGCTGCAATGCTAATATTGGCTGTTGCCTGACATTTTATGTAACAGCATTTATATAACTTAGAAAATACAGGAACTTTGGTTATCTGATGCACCACAAAACTTAAAAACAGCGATTCCATTTTTTTCACTTATCAACTTAAAGCTCATGATGAATCAAGTAATATCAGAGAAGATAAATTATGCTGCTGTTTATTTACAGTTTATGTCCCTGAAGTCGATGTACCTCATGCAGGAATTGACCTTTGGAAGAGCTATAGCAGTGCATTATTTTTGCAGCAGTAAAATTGATGGAAATTGATGATGCCTGAAAAACACACAATTATAGTGTCTTGATTAAAAATGGAGCACATTTCAATGAACTTTTTCACTTCTTCACGTGATTATGATACACAAGTACTAACATTAATGGTATTTTTTTATATAATGAACCATAAAATTACAGTTGGCAGTCAAGAGCACTCTAGCAGATAAGTAAGGCAATTTTCCTCATCATTTTTCCCTTTGTTGTCAATCTTGTTGCATAGCCCATTGCCTTTTCAATGAGTTGTAATGTGAATATTCAAGATCTTGCTTTTCCCTAGTGTATATATTCCAGCTGAAATAATTCAGTTTCATGCCACACATTTTAATAGGTTTTATTAAGTAAACTTAATATTTTCAGGTTTTTCACTAGTACTAGACTTTGCCTGCCCATTGACAAAAAGAATAACAGCATTTAAGTTGTAAAGGTTTCACGCAGATCAGCAAAAGTGCTTATCGACTTTCCTGTGCAAAGGTGCTTTAAAGTTTGGTTTTTATTTTGCTTTAATACTGTCTTTTCTCTGCACAGGAGGTTTTATGAAGCTTAGACATGTTCAAATACTTACCTATGTAAGGACGACAATCCAATTAACTATCAGTTTAGACTTAACTGAATTAAAAGAAGCACATTATAGCTATTAGCTCTCATGTTAAAGCATTTTTAGGAAGCACTTGATGTTATTCAATCATCTGGCAATCTACAACTCTTGATATAAAGTAGAGTTACTGTAGTACAAGAGAGGAGTAAAATGTCACATGACATCATCTGTGTCTTACCTGGAATAAATGGCAGTACAGATTAATATGGTATATAGTTTGGAGTTAGAAAAAAAAGATGTGAAATGTTTTTGAGGAGAATTATCATTCTCTCTTCCCACTACATGCGAAAAAGCAGCTATCAGATAATCACAGCCCTCTTGTGCTCCAGCAGTAGGACGAAGCCCGAACTCGACTGGAGACAGAAAGTTAGTGAGTGTGACTGCCTCCACAGCTTGCAGTGCTGGGTGAGAAGGACCCTTCTCAAAACAAGTTTGAAAACTTTAGTTTCTGTCCCTTTAACTGTAGGATTTGTTCAGAGAGTTCAGCAGTCAGGGAAGCAGATTATGTAGATAGCTGAGACTTGATAAAGATCGACACTTTATCGTCACAGTAAGTGCAGAGTCATGAGAAACTCATCCTCTGGACATGCCCAGACCTTGTGCCATCTCAAAGTCAGTCTGATTTTAGGCTGTTGTAAACTGCCAATCGTTTCCTGATGCTGACTCAAATCTCTCCTGATTATCTTACTAACCTTCCTTTATTATTTGTGATTCACCAAGGACAGATGTTCTTTCTTCTTTATCTCAACAAGATGTCAAGATGTTGGTGGGTTTTTAAATGGCATCTAGCAATCCCTAGGAATAGCAATAGCACAAACAGACAAAAACATGTTAACTCTCTCTTTGGAAGAAAGAACCAGAATTACAAAAGTCTACCCTAAAAGTAGGAAAGAGTAACTCCTTGTTACAGTTCATTGCTCAACCCATCTGCCAATCACAAGATCCTGGCTCGGTTCTGGGAGATATTCCTGTCTTCACACTTGTTCACATTAATTCTAACAAAATCTTATTATGTTATAGTTTTACTTTTCCCCAACAGACTATGAACTAAATAATAATAGTCACTGCTACTCAAGAAAAGCAAAATCAACTGTAACTTGGGTACTGGATAATGCTACTGAAATCCCCACATTTGTGGAATAGTTGGAGCTGATTTCACGACATTTACTTGCAGAAGTCTAGGAATTTGCAAGACTGTGTAGGTCAAGAGTGTTGTTAAAATAATTTGAAAAATTCAAGCATTTGATCAAAGGCAGATTGCTCTGGTTTTGTAACTTTTAGTCAGTGAAGGTAAGTTATCACTACATCTTGTTAAGTTTTGTCAGATCAGCCTATGCTAAGAGATGAAGTACCATAAAGGTAAATAATGTACGAAACAGTCAAAGTTAAAGGAAGTGACCCCTATTTTCATTTTGGCTGTCTGTCACTGTATGAAACACCATGCTTGTCCTATGGGAAAAAAAAAAAAAAAAGAGCACCTCCTAAAAATCTCCTACATGGCTGATATAAATTTCTCGCAATACTGTATTAAATTTAGGGCTACAGGTTGTGGTATTTAAAAATACTAAATTCTCATTGCCTTCAAAGGGAGAACTATTCAAAGACTGCATTATTTCAACTATTTTATTGAGCTCTACTTGAATAACCACGCGTAAGTCCACTATCTCACAAAGATCTGTACAAACACAGGAAAAAAAAGAACTAACCAAAAAATTCTAAGGAACTGAAAAGAAAAAGAATATGCAAACTGAAAATGAGACATCAGGATTTAACAGGATAGATCTGAGTCTTATGTTCTTATGTACCACATTTTCACTGATGCAGACGTGATTTATCCATTAAAATGAGAGCATCTGGCATCTGAGCAGCTGCATGTGGGTTCAGTGATCAGCAAAGGGTGCCACAGACCTCCCTCTCCTCTAAGAGCTCCTCTTCATACAGGAGCCAAGCTGACACCGCTGATAACTCTCCCTGATGGGATGAGCTCAGCCTTGTTTCCCTCAGCACTTGCAATCAGCACCTTTGTTTTCATGTTCCCTCAGCAGCTGATTCCCAAATGGTTTGGTTCTGCACAACCTACCTGAGACCTTATTTTCAAAGAGTGATATTTTGTAAAGTTTATGAGTTACATCAAGCTATGAAAACAAAGTTGTCTGGGAGACCGTTGCTCCTAACTGTGAATAGTGTCATGTGGAATTTTTTTTTTTTTTTTAAATTGTGCCTTTCTGTGGGTTTTTTTGTTTGTGTAGGGTTTTTTTAATTTGGTTTGGTTGTATTGTGTGATTTTGGGTGGCTCGTTTGTTCGTTTTATTTTTTGGGGGGTGTTTTTGGTTGGTTGTTTTTTTGTTTGTTTTGTTGGTTGGTTTTTTCTCCCATGTGTTCCTACATGCAAAGATGCTGAAGAGGCAACTTTTAGTGAGAATCGTACCTTACTTCTTTAAAAGGGACAATAGCTGTGAGAATTTCATAGTGGTATTAATTCTTGTTAGGGCCAAAGATGAGGTCCAACATTTGAACATGCAGAGTTTGCAAGAAATCGTTGTAAAGGAGCAAGGCCAGCTTCCTGGTGAAAAAGAAACAGATGAGGCCACGCTGGCTGCCTCTCCAGGTGGCTCTGAAGCAGTGGTTAGTTTTATCCAATTTAAAGTGAACTTGGGATCAGCTTCTAGCATTCATGAAATTACTTACATGCTTGTATTAGCTGCAAGCTTGTAAGACTTGTTCCTCAGATTTCAGCTCCAACTGCAATCCTTTTCTAAAATGAAGCTTAATATAAAGTTGACCCAATCCAGTTTTTAGAAGAAACCACCAGCATACCCAACACAGATTAGTTCTGATTACTAAATAGCAAGTACTCACTGCTAAATTCAATGGCCTGTATTTCAAGAACTGGCTGGTCCATCATGTAAAGGCTGTTATTAAGCCAGAAAAAGTGTATACAATAAATCATAGTTAAGACAAATAGCAATTAAGTTTTGTTACAAGCTGTGAATGATGAGATGTGTTTCTAATATAGAACACAAGTTTGTAAATAGAGATCCAATGTGGAAAAGAAAACATTATATGTCGGCTTTGATACGTGTCCATATGTCTTTCACACAGGCAGTGGTGGCTAGTCTTGGCTCAGAAAGCTGAAAAAAAAAAAGTCTATGCCTGAGAAATGAAGAATGTCAGGTTTGCAACGAGCTAATGTGGCAGAAGGTCAAGGCTGAGAAATCAGCACCAGCCTAACGCCTTAAATATGTCCACTGCAGCATTAGTCTACAAACGATAAATGAAGAAACTGTCAGACAGCTCTAGTCTGAACAATGGAACAATTCAGAGTGGAGGGAATCATAATCTGAAGCAATTTGTTTCATACTACACAATCATGATAAGGAAAATCTCAATTTTTCTCTATCAACTCGAGATGTAAATAGGAGTTTCAACCAAAAATCCGTCATCAGAATAAAAATCACATTTCAAGGTACCCTTAAGGATAAGAACCAAGTTTTAGCATCAGTGATACAGCAGATATGAGAAAACAATTTTGGCTTGGTTGTGTAGTAGTAAATAAAATGCTGCCAGCTGTACTGTCCATTTGGAGGTAAACAAAAACGAGTGGATGAAATATGCATTCAAGAGACATGGTACTTAGCAGCAAGTCAGAAGAGAGTTTTGTAAGACAAATTAATGTGCATCCCCTGACAAGGCAAATTGCGTTTGCAATTTATTTCTAGAACCAGGGGGATGGCCACTTAGTTCTTAAGGGATTTCTCCAAATCATAGTACTCTCCTTTTTTGGCCTCCATTGTAACACATCAAGAGGAGCATACAAGAATCATTATTTCTCACGGACTTAACAACATTGGGTCTTCTGTTCTATGAAAGACATCATAGGGCTCTTCACCATGAGCAACGTAATAGAATGGCAGACGGGAGACCCTGCAAAGAGAAATCTGAATAAAGAGGTTGTAACTTGTGTGTTCCACTACGTAAAAATGGTGGAGTAACAGTATGTGTTAAACCCACAAACTGAAAGAAATAGCAACTTAAAATTCTCAATGCCCTACTCTGTAATTTCACACTTCAGTTATTGATTTTTATTTCACCTCTTTCATGAGTCTCTGATCTTATGATTTTCTCTCCCATTTTCCAGATTTTAGTGAGTCTATCAAGACATTTGTATAGCACTGAAGAGGAGGTTATGTAAAGTCTGAGGTACTTTCAAATTAATTTTGAGTACAAGGCACTTTAACTTAACATACATCCTCTACTCAAAATGGCTCATTACTACTGTATCACACTTCCCATCTCAAATTGATCATATTTAAATAAATTTGGTTTTGATTATTCTGTGTGGCTAATAATTCAAGGCCAAACCCTGTTCCAACTAAAGCCAGTGGGTCCTATTTGCTATTGACTCCGAAGGGAAGAGGTGTCAATTTGATATACGTATCATCAGATTCACTCTGTCAGACGGCTCTAGGTTTCTGAAAATCCAAAGATTTCAGAGATGTTTTAGTTTGCAGAGATCTTACTATTAGGAAAGTCCAAGAATACACCATATAATTTTGTGGATACAGTTTTCTCAAACCCATGTGTTAGTTAGTACTACTGATGCTGAAGAGACAATCTGTTGTAGACATGAACAGTTATTCATCAGTAGTGATGCTCACATGCAATGTTCCTGTTGTTACTTTTGGAGATCCATCTCAAGCCTTTTCCTTCTGGTACTCCAATACTAGTGTTGAATGTACTCTTTCCTATCAGATAGAGTCCCTGGTGTAGTAGCCACATCCTCACAGGTACAGATGGTATGGCGATTGAAGTCACCCCAGTCTTTTACATGCAGCTGGGTTTTGCTAGGATCACTTTCCTTAGAGAAAGGGCTGTTCTGGAACCATCTCTGCCAACTCCCTGTCATCACTTCAATGGACAAAATGACACCTCAAAGACAAGAGTAACTGCTGTGGCAGAGACTGAAGTACTTGCATTCTCCAATGATTTTTTGCACTTCCATGTGCTATTATGGCCCATTTTCCTAACAGGTACTTTGCAGTTAGATTTTAACCCTTCAGCTCACATACATTGAACAGCTATCTCTGTTAACTCCTTACACACAGTAATCTTCTAAGTGAAATAGTTTACTACTTATTTTTAAAAATAACAATCCAAACTTTACCATAATGGCCTCCTCGGCGTTATTATTTTAAAAGAGTTAAACCATTTTAAATGATAATATGATTTTAGTACTTTTCTACAGGTCAGGTAATCAAAGTTCTGTAGATTATACCAGCAATGTTAGTGAGAGTTTAGATTTGGATGATAAAATCTGAAGCAACAAAATTTTATATATTTTTAAATATTAGTTTCATTTCAGCTTAAACTGTTTGTTTGAGAGTGGCAAAAACAGTCCTTGAAAGAACTGTAGATAATAACAGGTGCTTATGGTACAGCTGTATTTGGTATTATTAGTGAAATTAAGAAATTACTTACATGTTTAATGAGATGCACATAATTACACTGTTTCTTGGGTTGGGATACCCGGGTATGATGGAGAGAAACACCACAGGCAACTTTAAAACACTTGAGATCCAAAACTAAAGAAACTTCCTATCCCAAAGCTCACTCATCCTTCAGCTCTCATCCTTATAGCCTGACAGGTTTTCAGGTGCAATGTTCTCCTGGATTTTGTAATTAATCATATTTTCCTATAATTCTTCAAGGAAGTTGCACGAAGGGAGAAAAATCACTAGCAAAACAATATGACCTGAAGCAACATAAAAAAAAAAACAAAAACAAAACAACAAAAAAAAGCGCAAGCAAAATAGAGGTCGGCAAAGGAAAGGGCTCTAAAATTAGTCCATGTTTTTAAGGCATGCCTCACAAAATGATTTTTAGGCTGTGGTGGTGTAAACCAACCAACACTATTGACTGAATGATGACGGGCTATTGACTCAGGCGGGGAAGGATCCAGCCCTTGTACATCACATCTCTCTCACTGGAATTTGAGCCCTCTAAGGTTAGAGAGAATGGATTCTATAAAACTAAACCTAGAAAGTGCATTATTTCTCAGAGGACACAATTGTAACAAGCTTTTCCTGATGGCAAAAATCCAATTATCGTAGTAAAGGTTGTGCTCAGTTATTTCTCACTACATGTCAAAGCAAATTGTAAAATGAGGTGCATGGGAACTCTGCTACTCTACCTTTACTGACACATAAGCTTATACCTTACCCTTTTTGTTGTTGTTAGTAAGACAACAGAGGGAAAAACTAAAGGCTAATGTCATCAAGTACTGGCCAAGAATGTGATATATAGGGTTGGTTTGTTTTTTTTGATATTTCTCAAGAACTGCAAAGAAAAGTTTAGCATAGATTGGATCAAATATATATTTTTCTTTGGTGTCAGAAATAAAGTTATCTTCATCTCTATTGAATTTTTCTTCTTCATAGACAGAAGTGTATGTTAAACTAGTACAAGTGCTTTTTCTATTTGCTTGGCAGAGGAAAAGTAAAAACTCCACTCAAAACTAAAGGCTAAAGCAATTATTCCTAGCTGTATCTCTGCTTTCTGTGAAATGGCAGTATGACTTGTGAGGAAAGATAACTTACTTCTGAGGAAGCCAAGTGCAGTAAGAACAAAGACCTTGGTGAATTTTCTGCGCTGGTCACTGCAAATGATTGATGTCACATTCCTCCCCCTGAGCTCATGGCAATGTAACCCCAGAGCTAAGATCTGTTCTTTGAACATGTCCTCCTGAGTTTCCTAGCTTGGTGTCATTAGCACAATACATGTGAAATATCTTTCTCTCTCTCTTTTTGTCTCTCCCTCTTTCTCTCCTTCATTTTTACATTTCTTTTCAGATTATAATAACATATAGAAGAAGGGCACTTCAAGCAATGCTGACTTGGCTCTTATCTCCCTCCCAGCTAGTCTTTCCACTGGGATGGCCTCCTGCACCTGAAAAACCCAGTTCTTGTCTTTTCTTCAGATCATGGGTAAAGTTATGTGTTTAATTTGCTGCAGCTGCTGGACTCAGACACGCAGAACTGTTTCCACCGTGGGTCATATATCTCCTAAATACCTCCCACGCATCTCTTTTCTGCAGGATTATAAATACAGGTATAGCCACATTCTTTTTTTTTTTCCTGCTTAAACATTAGAAAGGTGGACTTATTGCTTCTCTCACATTAATATAGTATAGAAGTACAAGTAAAGAGTTAACTTGCATACACTTTTGCCAAGGTCATCACAGATTAGATCCTGCAGTAGGACCTAAAGTGGGCAGAGATTCAAGGACACAACCAGTGCCCAACAGCAGCTGTATGGAGCAGGAAATCTGGGCTGTATCCCTTTGCTATGAATAAACTAAAAAACACCTTAAAACTAGGGATTATTCTGGGTTGCCCACTTTGACTGACTTCACTTGGGATGACCTAATTCAGTTGATGAAATTCTTTTTAGGCATTTGCTAAACAAGACTAAAATCAAACAAACAAAACAGAAAGCTGCCACAGATTAAGTCTGACCTGTTGCATCCCAGGTTGATCTGAGGTCAGATTCTACTTAATATTCACAATTATGAACAAGTTTCTGTGTCAAATGGGCACTGTTAAGCCACATGCAAAATATAATCAAGCACAAAATCCAGCCTTCCTCATATTGATTAGATAAAGCAGCACCCAGTGAGGAAAAGGACAGCAGAACCAGGCCCAAAACTTAAGTTTAACCTCTTCACATTAAAAAGATACTTGAAAGAATGAGCATGCAATATGAATACTGTATTTAAAAAGTGATTAGCATTCACAAAGACACACTACACATCAATTAGGAAGAGGCTACATCCATATTTGAAAATAAAATCTATTGGACTGACCAAATTGAACATATTAAGTGGGAATCTGTCTTCATTTGAGACAGCACTAGTTTGATATTATTCTGTTGAAACTGGCTAGCAAGTTAGATAGATGAGTCCTTAAACGAACAGTTATTCTCTGACCCCTAATTTTCCAAAACAAATGCTAGACATGCGGCTTTTAGCGTATATTGGGGGTAACCCCTTTCCAGACATTCAAGAGATTTGCCCATTTTAGTTGTTATATTGCGTTGATCAGGAAACAATGAAAGGTGCTGTATTTAGTTCTCACACTTAAGTGTTTTCATTTGGGTTTCTTTTTGGGTTTTTACCCCAAATAGCTGAGATCCCTTTTCTGTTTTGGGCTGTGATGTTCACTAAACACCTAAATTGTACCTTCAGCTATAGGGTTTGTTCTGTGTTTTTTTTTGTGGTGGTGTTATTTTTTTTTCCCCATTCGAAAAAACAGCAAGCAAGCCAAATCTCAGAAAATTCTGTGGGATATAGTTATGTTTGCTATAATGTTACTAGTAACACTAATACATAAAAGGCAATAGAAGTATGATTTGCAGGAAACCAAGACTTCTGAGGCTAAGTTTATTAAAAACCTTTCAGGTAGAGCAGAGGGCAGTTTTCTATGCTGTGACACTCCAGACATGTTTCCACCAAAGTGATATATATTTATTTATTGACTCCAATCTTGTGACACAGGTCAGGGCTACAAAGGGTTATTTGCCAGACTCAAGACAGGGCTTTGCCCACTGGCTACTGTCAGACTCCTTAAGTCTATTTTAATTTATCTTAGCAAAAATCTTGCCCCAGTAAAAGCTGCAGGGCTTAACTCTCAGTTTAGAACAGGTTCATTTCTCAAATTAAAATTTTATAGGGTCTTGGCTGTCAGACCAATTTCCAGACATGCCAGCCTTCATCACTTCTGCTGACACCAGATCACCTACAACCCTTTCTGCAGCCATGATCCTTTGCCACCACTCAGGAGGTTTGTTCTGCCCTTGGACCTGGGGTAACACCAGCTTATGCCCCTGTTTACCTTCACCCCAACACAACCATGCTGGCCTTTTGATTTCATTCTGTCTGCAGGGATGTTCAATACAGCCAGGTTTATGATTGCCATTTCTGCCAAGTCTCAGCTATGACAGCAATTATCAGCCAGCTTACAACAGGTGTGAACCATTTCTTAAATATGGTTGTGAATGCACAGTTTAAAAAAAAGTACTATAATCCTGAAAAGAATGCTTCTTTTGGAGGAAAATAAACCCAAAGGAAGTAGACAAGTTTATTTGAAAGTAAACTATGATAAATAAAACTATTCCTGTGGAATATTCCAATAATCCGTTTTTAATATTTAGACTGCATGCAGATTAAATTTGATATAGATGAAATTTCAGCTTCTATTTGTACTCATACATACAGAAGCAACATAAAAACCCCTCGAGTTTGTGGAGGAGTCTGTAGCAAATTTGCAAATAACCATATCTACAGCAGTACTCTGTAATGTACCAGTATAATATACTGGAGAAAGTTGTCACTTGTTTGGCAATTAACACTGATATAGGAGGGAACGGGAATGAGAGGATATTAACAGATTAATCTTGGGTCCTCTTAGACTGCGCTGAAGTAAAATGACGATTGAGTTTTCTCCAACTCCTGTTAGATCAGTGCCCTCTGCTGATCACTGCTGGGATTAAACCAGCTGCACTCCTGCAGCAAACCGCTCCAAAGCACCCGAAATACCATGAATGTACGTGGCTTTACATTTACAAGAAGGAATCCTATGTGAATTTAACCGTCAATATCATCTTCCTAAGTGAAGCTACAGAAAAGAGGGAAATTTAGCAACAACAACCTATACTGACAATATTGCCTAAAAATAAAAAATCTTTATGTATCTCAAGTCCAGTGGTTTAGCCCAGAAACAAAAGATCTGCTTGCTGCATTGCTAAACTTTGTCTTTTTCTGCTTTCTGATCAAGTGAAACATTTTTAATGTATTATGAAAATCAAATTGATTGACAGTTTCATATTGCAGCTGTATATTGAGATAAACTGTCTCACTTTGTCATGCCATAACACTTGGCTACTCAAAGAGTAAGGAAATTCTTAAGGTGAGTAAATCTGGCACAGCCAAATCCATGGATGCATAAATAATCAGAGACTTGCTTGCAGCCCTTCTTATGCTGATTGAAGTAAAATATAAAGTACTAAGCATCATCTTTCACACCTATAACTTGTTATACATATATTACTAGCTTGATATCCTTGTTTAACTAATAAGCAAAGTGTTAACATAGGGCAAAACCTTAGATATCTGCCAACTGTCATTGCATGCAACAGATACAGGTTGAAGGGAAGTTTTACGTCAGCTAGAATTAGTATTATTCTTGGGGATGCTCATACAGTAAGGGTTGTACTTACAATTAAATTAATGTCGCAAACGCAGAAAGCTACAGAAAAGTATAAAGACCCTATTAGCCTAAAAAAACTGAAAGATCACTACAAGAACGAACAGTTACAAAAAGAAAAAAATTCAATAATGAGCTGGGAAACTTGACAGAAGCCTAAGTTTAAACACTGCCTGGAGGAAGGAACACATTGCTCCATGACAAATAGAAAGAAATGCACATCGCAATTTTTGGAGTCTATTGATACTATTTAAATTTAATTCCTTCCTTTTTAGATTGAACTTCCAGCTTATATGCGACAATAGGATTCAGCCAAATTTGAAAAAAGCACCAATAACATTTTCTTCAGGGAGCCCATTTCCCAGAGAAGTATTATAGGCTGCTTTACTGATGTATAACCCCAGCTCTAGTGTTCATTATTCATGTCTTCCACAGAAATTAGAATAGAAAAATATTTTGGTAGTGATTCTGCAACCACATATTCCCTGCGTGAGTACACACCTCTGTTGCACCTGTGTTGTTGCCTCCACAATCAGTGAATTTGGATGCTGATTTTGCATTCAAGATGGGCATATCTTCCCCTGTGGTACACCACTTCATTCAGCAATGTCACAAAGTGTGGAGCTACACAGTGCCATGCTCCCCAATTATCAGCAACATGCTACAATGATCAAAGAAAAGTCCATTATGTATTGGCTGCTGAACATCCAGAGCTACCCACAGAGGTACATCACCTCAACATGGAGCTAGAAAATAGAGACAGTCACCGCTCCTGCACAGTGTTTTTAGCAGTCTGTCACCATTCTTCTTTCTGTGTTTTGAAAATATGTTGCACATATTACAGCGGGGCATTTATATTGCTTAGGAAGCAATTAGGAAAAAAAAAAAATCACTAACCATTAGAGCAAGGAGTGGAAATAAATAGTTGACAACTTCTTTATCTATTTGTACTCATTCGTAAGTAGAGTGAAAACATGTGGAAAGGATGCTGGGATGTTGCAGACAAGGACCTTGTCTCAGTGTGTGACTGAACACCCCTTAACACAACCACCAGCCCACTTGGAGCATCTCACCACATCATCAGTGCAATAATGACAGCTCACAAAAATGCAGCTGAATAGACAAGGGGCTAGGAACAGCAGGAGATTTTGTGCTTCTGGCAGCAACTAGGACACACACACTGGGGTGCTCAGTGCTCTGGTTTGTCACCAGCAGGTAAGGACCTCAGTTCAGGACCACAGCCTGGAATAGAGCCACCAGTTCCCAAAAACATATCCAAAACAGATGTTGGGAAATCTCAGGAAAACACAGGCACTAACCTCTTACCGTGCTCTTTTGTAGGACACACTATTTTTTCTGCACTTCCATGCTAATTAAGCTCCTGGAGGTGCTGCTTCCTCACAAATCCTTCCCCTTCCCTAAGTGAAATGTCAGTATTAGTGCTGATTCAGTGGCACTAATGTCTGTAAGCATCGCTTTTGGGAGCTAACATTTAAGCACAACAGTATTGCTGGCAAGGTACTACTTGGCAGAAAGAGAGCAAAAAGTTTGGCAACTGTGGGCCAACACGGGTAGCAGATGTTTTTAATGCCAGCTTCTCTCTAATTGTAAAGCAGCAGCAACAGCACAGCATGAAAAGAGAATACCATAAATCTCCAACGTAGGGACTAGTCCACAAGCACATAAATTCTGCCACTTGTTAACAGAATTTGCTGGCAATCTCCATGCTCTACTTAAAATTGCATGGTGTGCAGTCCCATTTGACTTCCTAATAACAGGTACAGTGAGCTCAGGCTGGGCTTTTAGACACAGGTTTCTGTGATACAGTTACCTGCACCACAAAAATTGCAAGGGCTTATTTGGGGTGCATAGATGAATCTTGCATACAGTGAAGCCCTAGCGTCAGACATCCCTGTGCAACAGCAGTGGATTGACACGTATAATCCTCTGGTTTTGAGGATGCAGCAGCAGTAACAGGTTTTCCCTCTCACCTGTAGATAAAGCACCCAACAAGCTCCAAGGGTTAAGTCGTTGGAAAAATGTTCACACTATGAGCATGATTTTGGCTTTGCACCCTCACTTCCTCAACATAGTCATCTACCATCTACTTTCCTCTATTGCACTGTAAAACTACAAGCTTTTTTGTTTGGGGGGACATGAGCTGGACCTCACAGATGGCTTATTTGGCTCTCATAGGGCCAGCAGTGGCTGAGTCAGCAGTTATTGCCCACTGCTGTTGCCTCAGAGTGCTCAGCCTGTTAGGATGAGATTTAGAGATTATCTCCTCAGATTTTTCTATGAAGAAAACCCATGTGATATTATTCCTCATCCTCAAGAATGGGGTATCAGTCTTTCACATTTTTTTCGTGGCTAGAAGCATTAATGACACAATTACTCCCAAGAACGGGAATGTCCAGGAACATGTCTCTGCTCCTTGCCCAATCTCACCGTGCTGCTTCCGCTAAACAGTAAGGGTTAAACCACAAACATAGAACTGTGGTTTAGAGCTGACCTGGAAAGCAAAGTTTATGCAACATTTATTCACTGTTCTGACATCCGGAGGAAGATACTTCATTTAGGTCATGAATTTTTCTCTTTGGATCCAGGCTGACTGCTCACACCACCATACTCCACTCTGTTACCCTGCACCTTCTAGCCCACAACTAGGTTTTAAAACAGAGGAGGTGAACCCTTAAGAAGACTTGGAAAGCAGAATGTTTCTTTTTCTTTTTTAAGCAGCAGGGAAAAAAAGACAGTTCACAAGAAGAAAAAAGAAATAAATGTTTGAAGAGTGAGGAGCTAGTATAAAGGAAAGAAAATCTTGCACAAGAGTGAAGTGAGAATGTGTCTTCTTGAACCTTGCAGTCAGAGGAATCTGAACCAAATTAATCGATCAACAGACTATTGACAGGGGAAAAAAAAAAAAAAGAGACTTGTTGGCAAGCAGCTTGCAAAGGATGTAGATGTAGAGCCAAATATAATAGTCCACTTTCTCTAAACAATTAAGGCCAGACTCAGCTAATTTAAATCCACATAGCAACATCCTAATCAATAAAGCTAAGCTGAGTTTCTCAGGCTAAAGATATTGTTTGTTCAACTCTTATTATCCTTAGTTATAGAATTAGAACTATGGACTCAACATGCTGTGGTCAATGTCATTCCAATAAGCTTGTTCTGCCTTCCTCAATAGGCAGTGCACTTCTCAGTCCCCATAAATATTTTCAGAAAAATTGAAGGGTATTTGTAAAAGAAAGGGTGAAAACTGCCGAAGTCGTCAAAACCCGTACTTCTCCCTATTATAGTACTTCCCAAGACAGAATCCCCTGAAGGAAGAGACTGTGTGAAAATGGGAGCTGTTTCTCTCTCTGACAGAGAATGGATTGACAGGTTCTGTATTTATTTAAAAAAAATACCTAACTAAGCAGCATTAGTCACTCGTCATCCATATTTCTCTCCATAAAGGAGAATCCATGAAGCTATAGACTCTCCAGAGAAAGCAATTACAATATTAATTTCAACTAAGTGACAACTAGGAAAAAGAACTAAAAAAGACCAAAACAAAACAAAACCCAAACAGCTAGCTTAAGTAGTTCAGCTCTCTTAGATCCCAATTATGAAAACTGCTTCACAAACACTGAAAAACACCCATCACCAATACAATCTTTAAATGAGCTCCCTGGAAGGCACTGCAAAGAGAAATATCTGTGTAGGAAGACATTTCAGCAGTAACGAACATGCAAGCCTTCAGGTCTGTCAAGCCACAAGTTTGACCATAAAATACGCTGGATCCCTGAGGTTTGGGAACCAGACACAGAGGCAGGCTGTTGATCCAGCTAGTTTTGTTTGCATCTTTGCACTGAAATTCAAGGAGCTATGCTTTATGATCCCCATTCTATGTCCCATGCAGCTGAATGTTGTCCAAAGCCTCATTGACTTCATTAATTGCCTTACTTAAGTGACTTCAGTGAGTTTTGCCTTGAAGATTTCATAGACTCATAGAAATCTTGGTTGGGGTGGATCACAAGAGATCATAATTTCCCCATTCAAATTGGAGCGCTTCAAGCTTTTCTAGCTAAGTCTTAAAAATCTCTGAGAATGGAGATTGCTCAGCTGCCTGGGCAGCCGCCCCCAGTGCTGCTGGAGGCAAATTTGGGAGAAAGAGCTCCCTATCTTTTCTTAAACAGGGGAGCTGAAAGAAATCTCGTAACTCACTCCAGCTTTGAAATATTATAGAGAGCAAAGTCACAGTGTGAAACTCAACATGCCCCAAAGTGCTTGGGCTGTCTCCTCATCTTTACTCACTGCTGACCAAGTCAGTCTCATAACCTCAACACTTGGCTCAAGTGCATTGTGTCACCATTTTAAAACCAATGGGAGCCTTCAGCCTAATTTAGATTTGAGACCAAATTCTTCTGATGAAATGGCTTGAAATGACACTATAATGATTATCTAGTTAATTAACTTAAGAATGAGAACCAATTATACACCAAGAGCATTTCCCTTGCGAGTTATTTTCCTTCTCAAACAGTCCTATTGGAAACATGATGGTCTCCAATTCTCAGAGCAACACAAAATATTTTATACCAATTGTATAGCTGCCAAACACACACTGAAATGTGTTCCTGCGAACACCAATGAGATTGATGTGATATTGTCTTATAACTACACGAGCTGGTTCTTGACTTGAGCTTTGCTTTTATTTTTTCTGGCAAAGTATTGCCCATTAAAAACTGTGATAATTTTCAAATAACATAAAAAATAAAAGTGGAAAGGATTTTTTGGAAAAACTTCAAGGGATTTCCCATTTCAAACCATCCTCTTAGATCACAAAAGCCTGTTTAAAAGTTGTCTTCAAGAGGAAAAACAAAGATACCCTCCATTCTAATAATCATAGAATCATTTAGGTTGAAAAAGACCTTTAAGATCATTGAGTCCAACTGTAAATCTAACAGTGCCAAGTCCACCAGCTTCATTATAAACTCCATTCACAATAAGCTTCATTAACTTCTAAATATCCATAATTTGTCACAGAACTCTTTCTTCAGAGGAACGTAAATGCCTGTGTACCTCTACTTCATGGGCTAAACAACACCTTATCGAACAAAATGTCTGGTACATCGTGCAGCTGGGAGGCTTTCAGAGTGACAGTGTTTTGCAGGAGCTGTATGATATTTTCTGTTGGCTTGGAAAATAAGTGGAAGTTCTGCTTCATTCTCTGTCTTTATCTTTGTCATACAGTATCATCCAAATGAAGATATAAACACAAGGAGCCAAATAGGAGTCATATCCAATTTCTTGAACTTCTGCCTAGGCCTTCAGATCTGACAGATTCAAATTTCTGACCTCAATTAAGCAGCTTCACCTCCATAATTCAACCTAGGAAAGAATTAGGTAGAATGGACTACCATATGTTTTGGTTTTCAGTTCATTAAATCCTTGATTGTGCAAAACATTTTAAGAGATAGTACCTGATAAGATTCATACAAAACTATCTTTTGTGTTGTTTGGAAGAATCTTATTAAATGCTTTCTCAAAAGAAATATTCCAACCTTTTGAGAATCAGCATGACACTTAAATGAATTATTCATGCAAGGCTCTGCAAGATGGGCAAGTTTTCTGCCAAGATTTGCACAGTGAGGGGTGTTATAAAACTGAAATTGGAATGTGGAGAGAACTGATGGAAAAGATTTCAAAGATCATCTCTGTTGAAAAAAAAACAACCCACAACTTCAGACCTTTAAACTTGATTCTTCACAGCAGAGAGCCTTCTAAATGTCCCACTTCACATCCTCTCTCAAATTCTTTAATTTTAAAATGTGCTCACAAACAGATACATGCTTTTAAATGAAGCCACTGAGTGATGCAAGTGCAATTTGTGAGAATCATTGACGCATAATTCGTTTCAGTGGTCCTTAAATGACACTTCATCTCAGGAAACTCTGGTAAGATTTCCTTTGCCATCTTAACAGAAGTGTTGCCCGCTGACACCACTGACCTCTTCCTATTTACCTGGAGTTATCCCATGCATACAGAAGCAGGCCTGAAAAACAACAAGGTCTAAGAGCAAAATTTGTACAGCTTATGAAAATCTGTTGAGTCTAACTAAAAAGCTGACATCTGGCAACAACCAAATAAAGGGTGCAAAAAATTAAGTCTTTGATTTTTTATTTTTTTTTTTAACCTATATTGGCAGGTGTAGATACTAAAAAAAAAAATGAATAAGGCTTAATTTGTTCCCTACAAATGCTCTGGACTGAAAAACTAACGAAAGTCACATTTTAAATAACACAACAGACACAAGAAGGGACTGCTATCATTAATGTAATGCAACTTCGTACCACCAAACATTGTTTTGGTGGCATTTGCACAAGTGAAAAAAAGCCCTGTAAGCATAGAAGCCTGACATATGAGTGATTGCTGAGCACATTTTAATATTTAATTCCACAAATAAGTGAAGTCTATTTTAATTTCACCTCAGACAGCATTGCTATCTCAGTGAAGTAAATTGCAAGCCCTCTTCTGTTACTGTATCCAACACTGAAACTTTGGAAACATTACAAAAGCAGCAGGAATGTAATGAAAAAGATATATAGTGCTGAGACTTCTGAGCTGTCCAAAGTGCTCTTTAAGATCCTGCAGATAATCTTTAGGGAATAATCCAAACAGCTCTGTTGTATAAAGTTACATTAAATGACTGTACTTCATGCTGTGATTGAAAAGTCATGCCCAAAAATGCTGATCAGTTTGATTAGACATGGATTCAGCTCAAGCTTTTTAAAAAGGCTCTAATGAACAGCTTGGTAAAGAAAAATAAAATAACTAAAACCACCAAAGTGATCATGTTCGCCTGTTTAAAACAGAAACATAATAGAATTATTTATCTGTGAAGGAACTGCTAAGAAGATTGAGGAAAAAATAAAATAAAATGTTTGAAAACCTCTGTTTTTTTGTTGTTTGGTTTTGTTCTGTTTTGTTTTTGTTTTTTTTTTTTATTTTCTTGAACTAAGATTAAAAAAGCTGGTTTATCTGCATTTTGACTTCTCAAAAGTTTCTATAAAGTGCTTTTACATCAGCATCCCCATGGATAATACCACAACACTGCTTCGCAAAGCCTTAACACAAAGCCCGTAATTTGGCCAAGAAGAATTTCATGCACACAGAATAGATGGGGTGAATACTTCTGACAAGCGAATGCTTCTATATTTTCCCAGCTACCTCCCAAAAAATAACAGTTTGTATCTTATGATTTGCAAATATAGGTCCTCTTATCATTTGTAAGTGGCATGATTTTTCTCCCTCCTTTCTTACAAAGGTAGTGGATTTTGTCTCGAGAAATCGCGTTTCTCTGACCTCACATGTGGCTTTACCCCAGAGAGGAGCCCGTTCTCCCTGGGGCAACACTTGCCTGTGGGGGAGTCACTTTTTCACCTTATACATTACCAGAGGAAGTTCTGCTTCCAGAGCAGACAGAATGTACTTTTGGAAGAACAAAGTTAGGACTTTTCATCAGTATTAGTTATCTAACGTATTTCTCTGGCATCTGAAAATTCACGGGCCTATTCCATTTTCTGAATAAGAATCTCTGTGGATGCAGCATCCATGATGTATGTTTTCTCTTATAAGAAAAGCTACATTTCCTGATGATTTCTTTGCACTTTGAGTAAAAAGGACTCAGAAACAACACAGCCCGAGAGACCAGCTTATTATATTGCATCAGGTACACATTTTATCCCTGCTACTCTGAAATGTTAGAATTTAAAGTTATACTCAGATTGTACTGGGGACCCGTATACTTCTTCTGAGATAAGACCTTTGGGATTTTTTTTCCACGATCAAGTCACATAACAAGAAGAGATTATAAACATGTGTTACAGAGTTGTCTCAGCCTAAAATATATTCTGCAAATACATCTTAAGGTTCTGTAAATAAGGTTACTACACATAATCCCACAGGTACCAGTATTATATGTACATAATAAAGCTTAAGATCTTATTCAATTTTCAGGTATTTTATGAGGAAAGATACTGCCAGATTCTCAAGGGCCAAATATTTCATTCAAAGGCAAGGAGATATTATCATACTATGAATAGATATAGAAGTTAGTTTGTACAGCATCTCATAAAAGTGTAATTTGCAGACTTCAGTAGAAAAAGAAATCCTTTAAGGAACACAGGGAATATTTATGTAGCTACACAAATTACTTGGTTGAGTGGGGTTGCCTTTTCAGAATTATTTTAGAGACTGAAATTACTCCTTACAATATAACTTTGCTATTATTATTATCTCTTGCACTTAAAGATATTAAATCCTTGCCTTGAAATTTGGCTCATGAACATGCAATTATGATTAAAGCACTTCATCTTCTTGGCCGATTAATTCATCACAGTAACCAGCCTGATTCCACTGCACACAGACTAGAATAAATGGAGCTGGCCCTGGCAGCCTCATTGCAACATGGCAAATACAACCACAGGGTGAGCACATCCTCATTTTCTTCCAGTGACAACACGACCTCTGCTTAAATATGCATTTTTGGATCTCAAGCCATACATAGCAAACAGCAGATGCATCAGGTTGTATGGAAATTGAAGTGATTCTCACATTTTCAAACCAATTGTGAAAATAAACTTAGTCATATATTATTAATGTGAAAGAAACTGACTTTTACCACGCTTAGTCAAAATTGCTAAGGCAAGTAGTTTCATTCCTTCTCTGCTCTGTGTTTCTCTGAATGAGCTGTCTCTCAGAAGAGCATGAGACATGTTATACTGAAGATTATACAGTTGGAAAACTTGAATTAGATATCAGTAAACTATAAGATCCAAATACTGATCACCCAGGTATGCAGAAGGGCCCTAGGACTTGAGTGCTAATATGCTTACTTTAGTAATAAATCCAAAGAAAACCATTGCTTCAGAAAACAAGATATACCTATCACAGTTCTATCTTATCTATCTTTAATATATTATTCAATATACAATGATGCTGAACCTATCTGTGCAAACATACCTAATTTTTTACCCTGAAAGCTAATCAATAGTATTTCTGTTAGCATAGTTCAGCTTAGGCATTGGAAACAAGTAAAAGGTATTTCCTCTTTGTCTTATATCTGTGAGCACTAAAACCATATTAAGATGATTGCTGAACCTTGTAATGACACTTCTATATTTATTCAGTTATGGAAAGAACATTTGCAAACATTAATATAGCTTAAAAGTATACTTTATATTTTTAAGGACTTGGAAGCTGAGGACAATGTGTCAGCTTCTCAGAGAACAATTTTTGGTCCACAATAAGTCAAAGTGACTACTATTTGACAAAATTCTGTCAATCAATAACAATCTGGACATTGCTGGTCTCTTTGGAAAACACTGTAATTGTACAGACAGTACCTTTTGTCAGTAGTTTCTTTAGTGATAAAAACAAATAGCACTCATAAAAAAATAAAAACAGCAAACCAATAATGCTTATTTTCTTATTTTTAAGACTAAAAAGATATACAGCACATTAAGAAAACCATTAAAATAAGATTTGTAGAAATGGTGAGTATTCTGAAAAAAAAAAGTATTTGTTAATTGCTTTGAGTTGAAAGTGATGTTATCCTACCAGTTATATTCCATTGCTTTGGATTCTGTTGATTAAAAGTTAATGTATAAATCTGACATGGTTCCACCCAAATCAATAAAAATCAATAGAATTCCATTTGCTTGCTAGAGGAACCTTGATAATCAGGCTTATCAACTTCTAATAAGCAAAAATTGATTGACTAGTCATGAGGAAAAGCCAAATCAGGCTTCTAAATAGTTGTTAATTCTAGTAGCCTTCCTCATAGAAATTTTGTACATAAAGGCATCCAGTAAATATTTATATAACCTTACAAATACTACTAATAAACATAGAAAGCTTCGAAGCCTTACTTCCCTAATGAAAGAGGAGAAAACCTGGAATTTTGAAGACAGGGAGAAACAGTCAAAGGGAAGCCTGTGAAAGTGAATTTCTGGAAACAAATATATTCGAGAGGTTGTAGCAAAACGTAACCTCAGCACAGCAGGGGTGAGACGAATGGGTTGTCAAAGCTGTTAGGAGCCATTCATACTTTCAGAACAGCCGTGTACCAGAATGATTGTCTGTCTCACTGAGGGACTTCTCTTCCTGAGTGTTGTGGGTTTTTTTGTTGGTTTTTTTGTTTGTTTGTTTGTTTGTTTGTTACTTGTAGCTAGGTCTAGGAAACAAATATTGGCCTATTTTGTAGAAAATACCAGTTCTGCCTGCCTAGGAATTAAATGAAAGATAAAAAACTTAACCTGGGGGAGAATGGTAAAAAGGAGAGGGAAAGTGCATTATAAAAACTGAAACCTAGAATATTCCTCTTGTGAACGATTTGATGGACTTCATTTAGTTTCAGTCTTTCACAAATATATGATATTGGTTTAAATTCCAAACCAAAATGACGTTTAAATCCTCCAAATGCAACTCTTTAAAAAAAGTCAAGCAATACTTCAAAACCACATGTTTTTAATGAGAAAATTTGTCAAAAGCATCCTTATTCCCACAATACAACTTTATTTCCACAGTTCCTTAACACCTGGTGGAAAATCAGGGTAGTAGTACTCAAGATGAGCTAACTGCTCTGCAATCTCCAGAAGCCCTTCCAAACTAAGTTCCTTCAGGATTCTAGTATTTTTGTTTTTATTTTCCCCCTGAAAGCATTGGTGGTTTATTTTTTAACCCCCCCAAAATTACAAGCCAAACATAAATGTACAAATTGTATAGGTAATGTATAATCAAAGTTATTTCCAAAAATACGAGAGCATTTTTATACAGAAGATTCAACAAATAACTAAAGGGGATAAGCAGGGCGGATAATTAATTGACGAAATTAGCAACAGTAAGAGATAAAAGGAAGTTAGAAAAGAATCTGAACAGCGTAAGATTTCAGTGGCTGCTTTAGAATCAGGAAGATCACGAGTTCTAAGGAGAATAAAAAAACCCACCATATCCGGAAAAAAAAAATTAGATTTTGCAGAGTCCATAAACACCTTTGCACATCCTGACCTCCAGAAAAGATACTAAAATTAGGCTTCAATTTAGATTCACTCTGCACCTCCAAAAAATACCGTTATATAGCCTGCACGGCTATTTGGACAGCTATAAATAATGGAAGATCTTATGTAGGAATTGTCTCTGAGCTCAGTGGTCAAACACATTCTGGCAACCTGAAGGGTCAATTACCAATTTTATATTTTATCACAGATGTCCATTTCTCATGCTTCCAGGGTGGTTGCTCAAAGTCCAGAGGTCCTGCTGAGACCTGTGCCCATGCAGTCACCCCACTGTGCCCCCAACCTGCTCTTCACGTCCTCAACCAAAGTCAGTAGCAAAACTCTTCTGATCTGCAACGGCCACCAGCTGCAGCTCTGCACACCAGGCAGAGCCTGCCTGCCAGGAAGACCAACTGAGGTCTCTTCCCATTCAAAGGCCATGGACAAATCGAGATTATTACAGAGAAATCTAGTGGTGGAAATTTGCCACAATCTTAATTTATCCAGTCAGTAGTTGATCAACACTGAACACATCATTTGTAGCCTGAGCTTTCTGGCTTCGAGCTGCAGCCACTACATTTTCTGCCAGTATTATTCCAGCACGGATCATTAGAAACTGATTGGGGAAGTCTTTCGCCTTCTCTCTGTGACTTAAAAAGACAGTTTTATATGGCTAGATTGCAAAATCTTTAATTACTCGGGTGAATTTTCCCTGAACTCCCTCTGAATTTCCAAGCAGCTTCATGAATCGTGGACACCAAAACAGGACAGCAGCATTGCCGTATGGAGTTTCCCCATGACAGACAGAGTTTCTCCACAGACCTATTCAGTATTCTCCTATTGTGCACTACTTCTCAGGATAAAATTTCCTATCCTGCAAGTATCAGCTACATTCGTTACTCTTAGATATATGGCCTTACATTTGGTGGTACGAAACACATATTGATTGAATGCTCATCTGACAGGCTTGTAATTACTCAGGTCATCCCATTTACCCTTTTTAAATGATGGCAGAACATGAGCTTTCTTCCAGCCTATTGAAACTTCCCTGGTGATGCAGGACTTATTAAAAATAAACATTAATGATCCAAAAAGCAACTCAGAGAAGCTCTTAAAAATTTTAAGTGTCAGTTACCCAGACTTACTGATTTGACAGAGCCCAATGATAATAGTCACTGTTTAATGGCCTCTTAATCACTGTTGGGATACAAATTACTTCTTCCCGTGAGGCAACAGCATCACCCTCCTTCCTCCTTACCAAGGAAAGGAGAGATGCACTGACAGTGCTGATTCCATCTGCAAATGGACTGATGCAACTTGTTCAACTTCTCTCCAGTCCTGTCATATTTAAAGTACATTCTGAAACAGGTTTAAACTTGCTGGGCATGCATTTTCTCACACTCTTTTGTTTGTTAATCTGTGTTCAACTCCTCATCTATATTCTCTGTTATATGCACCTAATTGCCCTGCTCACCATCCGTTATTGAATATTTTGCCAGGGGATGGAAGGCGGGGATGAACTGGCAGAGTTTTTTTGTTTTCATCTTTGTGAAACTGAATCTCTTGGATAATAGTATATAAAATCTTGAGACTTTTTTTTCCCATTAGCATGTACTAGACACAACCAAACCATGCTTCCCTGCATCAAGCAAACATTACCTTTTCATTCAGTGATCAATTGTTCTCTTGCCCTGGAGATGGGATCTAACGCAGAGCTCCATTCTGTTGGATGCAATGCATCCTGAATTAGGGAACTGCAAACCACAGTTTTTAAGAAACATGAATGGCAATTTCATACCATCTCATAGCTGCTTGAGACCTTCTGCACCTGCTTCTCAGAGGAAAGGACCTTGCAATACCACAGCTGTTCTGCTTCTCCCATAAGCCCACCTCTACCTGCTCCTTCTAACCTGCAAACATACGTTGCGAAACAGAGAGTCAAAGAGATCCTCTGGGATTTGTTTTCCTAGTAGACATGACCAAGTGCCCCATTTTCTATTTTAGCTATTAGAAAACTGAACTCAAACACTGACAGCTCATTCGTATTAATTGCCTGTGACTGACAAGGGTAACACACTCTGGTCTAAGTGCCTTTTTTCTGTGCCTTCTGCCTACTTGCTTCTTCCAAAAGAGCAGGAAGAGCCACTAATTTTTATATTCAATAATCTCTATTTCCTGCAAGCAATACCAGTTTAATTAAATTTACATGGTTATAAGTGACCAGCTGCAATTCCTCTCATCTGTTTGTACAGGTCACTAGAATTGATAAATATCCATTTCATTGCTGACATCTTCATTTTAAGTGCTCCCTTAGTCCACTACTGACCTTTTCCCCAACCCCTCTATACGTTTTTAAGCTGTTTTCTATCTTTCATTCAGCTATTCCTACTGTGTTAACTTGGAATGGTTGAGGTAGAAATCCTCTACTGCCAGAGAAGACAGGACAGCCATCCATAAAACTCAACCCCCCATTTTGTGCTATCGATGCAAGATTTTAACATTTCTTTTACCCCTTTAAACCCTGTAGAGCCATTCACAGGTGAAACCAGAGGCTGCAACACCATCACCCTTCAACAGAGACCATCATCATCACCATGGGTATCTGAATCCTGCTGAGACAGGCACTGCCAGTGATTCCCCAACAATGCAAAAGCACTGCAGTGTTCTCCAAAGCGCAAATGAACAAAATATCCTACTACTTTAAGCACAATCCTAGAGAGGATTGACCCATGGGCAGATAATCCTCCCCGTACCACTGAGAGCCCTCTGGCTCTGCTCCTGCAGCATTCCTGTGCACTTTTCCCAGCGCGGCTAGGGCCATGCTTCCATTGTGGTTCAGAAACCTGAAAATCTGAATAAAGCAGCTTAAAACCCACTTCTCTTCTGTGGCTTCTCAGTAGCTCTCTCTTAGGTTAGCTCAGCTCTTTGCCCAAGCCCAGAAGAAATGCCCAAATGTTTTGTCCTTGTCTCCAGCTCCAATTTCCTTCTGAACCTGCCTTTTCTTTGGGTCAGGCAGGAGAGTTCCCACAGCCCTCACTCCCTCCAGTTAGTGCTCAAAGTGCGGTTATACTACTGGAGGCAAGGTTACTGCTTCCAGCCGCAATCTCTTCAAAGCAGCAGCAGTTGCCTTTGAAGGGTTGGAAGGAATAAAAATGAAACACAATTTTCAACTGCACGAGCATGAAGGAGGGAGGAAGGAACAAGGTGCCAGGGCTGAGCATCACAAGTCCATCCCTGGAGCCTGTGCTCAGAAATCAGTTAGTGTTTGCCATGCTGCTGGACACTGCACAGATACCAGGCAGTAAGAGGTGAGCTTGGCTGCTCTAAAACAGCAGAGAACTTCCTTGAAGTGACCACACACTAAAGATGCTCATTGCGCTGCTCCTTGCCGTCTCACCATGCTCTGCTTTTGCTGCACAACACTCCCTGACAGGGAGAACAGCTATCAAGGGAGACTTCAACAACTGATTCTCTTGCAATTAATGGGAACAAAATTTTCTTGGGTTGTTTTGATATATTTTTCCTAATATTATGGTGGTGTGTTTTTTTTGTGGAATGAGGGAGAAAAAAATAGAAGTGATTCTTATAAATCACTTTTATCTGTAGGTTTCAAAGCACTTTGCAAAGGAAAAGATTATAAAAACAGGTTAATGTACAAGTGAAGTAGGTAGTAACTGCAAAACAACACCAGCTATCAACTCCAGGAATCCTTTCAATACCAGCCCTACCTATACATAGCAGAGTGGCATGCTGGGGACAAGAAGACATATAGAAGGAAAACTGGCTTTCCTGTCTCATCTGCTATTTTCCTCTAATAAGAGTCTGTACCAGAAAATTCACTTTGTGAGGGAAATTCAAAACTCCTGTTTGATGTATCATGCCTAATTTCTGAGTATGACAGTTGAGGAAAAAGAAGTGTAAACACCAGAATTTGGAAATGTATTGAGTATGAATATTGTCTGACTGGACTTCCATCTTTAGGGAGCAGAGGAGAAGAGAAAATCTTTTCTTAAGAAACCATAGTAAACTGACTGAAAAAAAACCCGCAATAAATCCGTGCTCCTAAGTTGAGAGATATACAAGCTGACAGTGAAAGTGCAGCTCAATTTAAGTATATAAGACATCCCTTTAGAGTTCATGCCATGTCTGATTCACTCTGAAATTGAAGTGATCACATTTTACTTTTCATGAGAAGTCTAAGAAAAATAAAGGAAGTTTCGATCCCTCTGAAAACAGGGAAAATCTTTAGCACAATGGTAAATTATTTCTAATTCACTGCAAGGGAGTCATAAAATAAATGACATGGAGCTGTCAAGTAAAATTCATCTAAACAGCTCTTAAAATCTCAGAAGGAAACTTCCTTCTTCTGCAAAAATACGGTTACAAGGAAGTGGGTCAACAGTATAAATCTAAATGTAAATTCCGCAGTATACCATGACTAAATAAAACCAAGACGAAATCTCAGTTTAAAAATCTGACTTGATTCATCTTTAATGCAGACAGTATACATGTAAGATTTGCACTAGAAGCAAACAGCTTCCATATAAGAACTTCTTAACAGCAAGCAAGGGCCTGATTTCAGCCTCCGCTGCAGAAATCTGACATCCTTGCATCTAAATCGACTTTAGACCAGGAGAAGACTCAGGCTCCGACTCCAGACGTGACTTATATTCCCAGTGCTAGCCCTTCTGCATCCTTATCTGCTGGCCAGACCTCATGTTACGGCTGCAACACACAAAACCCAACTGAAGTATGCTATAAATACTATAAATATATATACGTATATATAATTATTTTTTTTTTCCTCCTGTTAGTTGCCTTGGTCAGTTGCAGCTCTGTGTGTGCCCGACCTCCACTAGAGCAGCCCTTGGGGCTGTTCTCCCTGCTACCTGCTGCAGCTGCCGCAGGAGAACTGCAAAGAGAAAGCACTGCGGGGGCTCCGGCCGCTTTCTTCTCATCAGACAGCATCTGTAGCAAAGAGATTGTCTTCAGAATCCTCCATTAGCCATGAAGATGCATTTGATATGGAGTTGAAGCTGAGCAGACTGACTAGGACCACTGTTGCCATGTATTTTAAGTCAGAGACAGAGCTCAAAGCAGCCGAAGGCAAACCTGGCCCAGTTTCTCCTCTTTCTCTCTGGGGAGAATTCAATCAAGAATTGATTAATGCTTGAATTCTCATCAAGAATTAATAAGTTCCTGATGTGGTGAAAATGAATAGTCTCAGAGAAGCAGCTAAGCTTGTTGTTTTGTATGGTGAAAAAAAGATTATATATATTGGGCAACTCTGATGCAATGGCTAAGTTACAGAGAAGGGGAATTCTGAATTCCCTGACTGTTTATGCTTTTTTAATCATGTAATGAATTAATTGACTGAAGGCCAGCTCTCAGAGATGTTTCAGAAGAGACAGTGTTTTCACCACCGTTTTCTCAAGCTTAGTCACTATGCTTCAACTGCCTACAATCATAAATGAGAGATCCAGGCACATCCCTTCACAGTCTTGATTGGATCCAGGTCCCAGTAAATGGGAACATCAAAGCTCAGGTTGTTTTTCCAGTGTTTTAAATTTTATGCTTCTCTGGAGCTTTTGCATTTTACCACTAGTCAAGAACAGCAGCTAAGGCTGAAATAAGACTAGATGATTTTTTTTTTTCCTATGGGATTAATTGATTTATTTGAAGCACCGCATTCTTGCTCCCCACCTGCGCTGGTTGGAGCTCCTGTTCAGAAAGGGACCCTCCAGCCCCAGGTGGGTCAAGTATCCATGTTCAACCTCCTCTAACATGGTCCTCCCTCCCAGGCTACTGCTGAAGACACCATCCCACCGGTACAGGTACACTGGAGGACAATATATACCAACATCCACCTGCCTCAGTATCCAGTTAGGTCTGCCATGGTCACACCTGTAGAAGTAAAGCCATGAGGAGACAGGCAAAATCTACTGGAAATCCTTCCCCGAGCTCATGCACAATGAGCTTGGCATCATTACAAGTGGGAGCTTTGAGGTACACACACCCAAGAAAGGAGCTACTGGGAGATGGTAAAGTTTAGCATTAAAAATCCAGCTGTACCTATATACCAGCTGATGTCAAGCACCTGCAGGTCAGGCAGCAGTTAAGCACAGGACTCGGGTGCTTTAGCTGTCCTAAAACTCTAGTCTTTAATCCTTAAGCAGCAAAAGTTCCAAGAAAAACAAAAAAGATGTTGAAATACAGTTAAATCTCAAGAACTGGAGGTGAGAAAGTTAGAGCACGTCACTGAGGTGCAGGGAACATTGTCATTCAGTCCAGGAGGGAGAAGACTCAGGGAAATACTAATCTTGGGTGATTTCTTACAATCACTGCGTCCTCAAATCCTTCCAGAGGACATAGCCAAGGAGCTTATAAAAGTTGTTATTTGAAGAGACATAGGAACAAGCAATATCCCTGGCACAATTGCTGCTTATAATTGTCTTGAAGCATTTCCTGAAAGAGTCATCATGCATGTTGCAGCATCTGCCTATTTCCCTGGTGTAACCACAGCAACACTTGCTTTTCTGCTCTGACTGGCAAAGAACAGAAGGGATTTGGGATAATAGCAGGGAGCGGAAACGCCAGGTGAATATTGCAGAATGCAAAATTCCACACTCTATTTGTTTATATTTAGCAATCATTTGCTCTTATGAAAAAAAAAGAAAAGTTATCAAATGGTGATCACCTGGAATTAAAAAGCTAAGCATGACTTTTTTTTGCATCACCAGCAGATGTTTGGTCTCCAGAAGACAGCTGCATGAAAGACAGCTGTGCTACACTGCTCATTGCCAGCCCAGAGGGATGTGGATTGTAAAATGTAACTTCAGGATGCCTCGCAATGATAACTGATATTAAGGTAGAACCGAATAAAATATCACTGTAAAGAAATAATTTAAAAGTCTATATCACATATCTGTTGCATACAGTAGAAGGGTTTTAAGACTAGATGATTTTTGTTTGTGTGTGTTTGTTTGTTTTCCCCTCCTGTGTGTAGGTTTTTTTTTCTTGTGTGAGTGTGGGTTGCTTTTTTTTTCGTTGTTTCCTCCTTTTTTATGCTTGAAACCAGAGAACAGGTTTCTGGTTTATTTAATTCGCTTTATTCCATTGCTGCATGAGCATTCGTTTGTGTACATGTAACAACAGCAGAAAAACATATTCCCAAAGAAACTTACAGAATACACTGAACTTCCATAGTGAAGTTTGTTCCCCTTCATCCCCCCGCTTCTGTGACAAGATCAGGTCCAATACTGATTTAATTCCACCTCAAATCTCCTTGCCCTTTCAGCTGCTAATCAGGCATGGGTTTGTCCAAAACTCACCTTTACACAAAGTCAGTGATTAATTCATCTGGGAAGTCTAAGCTGGACTTGCATGGTGTTTGCATAGACATTTCACCTGGATGCAAGTTTCATCCTCCTTATTCTTTTATGCTGCCTCCTCTCTCAGCTACAAAATAAGCACTGCCACAGAAAACAGCATGTGTCCTGCTCAGGGAGTCAGTAAAGGACTTTTCCCTCCCTTATAAAAAGGAATTAAAGTGCATAAATAGTTAATAAATTACAAGAGAGACAACACACAATTCTTTTTGGCCCTTGGTGACATGTGTTTTCTTTAATTACATGAGTAAAATCAGACCAGAAACTGCTGCTTCAATCCATGCGTTACTCTCGTTTTACAGAAAGCAAGGAACAACTAAAGCTGTACACGATTTTCCGTCTCCATAAGGAAAACAAAAGGTTGTTTGGAGCAGTGCCCTACCCACAATGGGAACAGCTCAACTGGGGAGCGCTGAGGATGTATCACCTCAACCACATCGCTCAGAAATAGCCAATATGCTGGGCTTTGTCAGAAAACAGCTATGGGCTATGCCACTGCAGTAGAACCTATTCCCTTGCCCAAGAAAATTGTTGCTAAAGGTTGAAAGTAAGAAAAAGCACAAAGTCAGTCAATACTTTCTCATAAAAACCCCTCATCAATACATCTATATCTACCAGTTAAAATGAGATGAAGCAAGTACTGGTAGAAAGTGATAAAGAAATATTTTGTGACATTCTTGGTACCTTCTTTAGCTGGGAAACTAAACTACCTTAAAAGAAAAAAAAAAAAAGACATGATGCTTTAAGACTAATTGAACCAATAATCAAAGGCTGTCTCTAATTCCTGGACTAGGAAGTCAATTACTGAAATAAATTTGACAGCAGATAGATGGCAACAGTGTGCAATTACCATTTAAAGACTTGATAATTATAGCAAGAATTAGTCTGTATTTTTAACTGAAGCAAAATCCATCAATTTTTAGTAGTTATTATCTTGATTATAAGAAACAGATTCAGCTATGTCTTGTCAAACTGACAGAAACCTGAAAATACAATGGACACTGATAACAGGCTGATGAAATGAGCCAGTTGAGTTTAAAGTTTCCTTAATTCAAAACTTAAATTGCAGATGTGAGAAACTTTTAATGTTCAGAACATTTGGCAAGGAGAGATGTAGACAAATTTAAACTTATAAGTAATAGTACTGAGAAATGCACACTTTGAGGTTTGACAAAATTAGTCAAAACACGGGCTTCTTATTCAGACATTTAAACTTTCAATTTTGAAAGTCATGTTCAGGCATAGGGTCACAATCCTGCATATTTAAAGAATTACTGTGCCTTTCCATTCTCCACAGATTTGCAAAACTTTTGGTTCACAGGTTCATGCTTTCAGAGCTCCACAAGGTTGGCAAGTAGGGGTTTCTTTGTAACTATTTCTTTAAATATTTGTATGTGAAATGTAATATTATCAGTAAATCATACATTGAGCTTGACAACCTTTCTTCCCTGAGGTGAACTGTATTTTTCTTCACCCCTGCATTGAAACAATCTGCAAAGAGAACAGTTGAATTCTCCCTGCTATTCATAATTCTGCAGTCCTGGGACTCCAGGAGCTCAGAGGTTCAGAGAAGTCAGGATCAGGTAAACCCACAGAGACTCTGCTGCCGTGGAAGAGTGAATACCTGCACAGAAGGGCAGCAGCACTGCTGAGCCTAGCAGAGCTCATGAGCCAGTTGATGAACAAACAAGCAAGAACAAACAGAAAAAGGTGTAAAACATGGCAGCTAAGAGGCATTGTGACAACAACATCAACCGTCATTCCAACTTAGGACATTCTGTGATAGGAGTTGAACTTGATGATCCTTGTGGGTCTCTTCCAACTAAGGACATTCTGTGATTCTATGAACCATGACATCACTAAGAATTACCTTATCTGCACACTTAGAGTGGTTCAAAAATGCAGTAAAAAAAAGGAAAAAAATAAGTAAAATTTTTTCAAGAAACATATTGACAAAAATGAAAAACCTAAACAAATGATGCTTATGGGAAAGGAAAAAGTTGATCAGAAAAAAACCCTCCCCTCCCAAACTTGTGACGAATATCACTTGTTACTCCTGATGAAGAAATAATTAAACAAAGTGGCTTAAAGAGCTGCCGTGATGCTTTCTCCCTATCTCCCAATGCTCAAGACCACTGTTCCAGAGCTATTCCCGCTCCACTTGCTGTTGCCACTTTCAGATCCCTTTGCTGACACTATTGTTTGTAACAATTATTTTTCCTCAAAAACTTTAAGTTGTCTTTTTGTTTGTTTGGTTTGGTTTCTTTAGGTTGTTTTGTGTTTTGTTTTGGTTTTGTTTTCTACATTAGGCAAATTAGTGTTTCAAATGGCCTGATTTTACTGCATTTTATGTACATTTATTTACTTAATGGCCTCCTGGTTCCATGCTGAGTTTGGGAAAAAAAATATTCTTTTCTTAATTATAAATAATTAACCAGAACTGCTGCTCTATTAGAGGTTGCTACTCCACTGTCAGTCTAAATAACCCCATATTTTTTTTGTATGCATGTTTTGTATAAATTGCCACTTAGACGAAAATAAATGCTGAGACTGATGACTGCCTGAAGTCACAAAGGATAACATCCCTCTTACTCTGTAAACTTATTTTTATTAGAAACTGCATTTGTGCTTTTGCTTATTTAATAAAACAAACATAACCTCCCCCCACCAAACACAGAAAGAACTTACTTAAAAATACAAGCAATCTTAATTACCATGTGTC
>VWYH01004780.1:0-38072 GCA_013399365.1 Pampusana beccarii | reverse complement strand
TAGTTCCTATTGATTTAATAACAGAAGGTGAATACTTAGTATTCGCTTACAGCATGACAAAGTGCTTTACAAGTGTAATTAATTTATACTTCATTAGTTAAATATTTTTAACACAGACTGAGTGATCCATTAGACACAGCACAGTCCAAAATATTTTCAGTATCCATAACACAATTTTCTGTTAATATAGTTAAGCATGAATGTAACCACCATGCTCGTTTTGAGCCCGTTGGCTCCTTGCTGCTGCAAGCATGCATTTGCCTAATCATACATTTTCGGTTTAAATGTAGTCTGCAGGACTACTTATTAAATGAGGAATATGGTTTAAGATCAATATTACAAGGAGTTACTGAAACACAAATAATNCTATTTTTTTTTTTCCCCACGCTACCATAAATGAACATTCCTGTAATTCATACAAATTCTAATCCTTCTTGAATATTTGAATAGTCCTGTGATTAATGGCAATGCTTCTGTTTCTGTGTTGTACTATTACCTTTGATCAGTCTGCAATTCATTTACTTCCAGTTCTGAGGTTTATACTGCATATGCAAATTAGATGCTCAGGATCTATTGTGCTAATAGGGGAGAAAATAATTATTTCTTTAATGACCCATAAATACATTCCCAGATTACTCTTTACCNGTGATCTAATGCAGCTCCAGCATAATTTTCGTATCTAAGATGCAGAATTTAGCTGATACTAATTCAGCTGGAATTGAGGGAATGGCCATGCTGGATGAGATCTGGAGGCCATCAAGTGCAGTATCCAGTTCCCAGGAGATGCCAGTCACAGATGCTTCAGTAGAGCATTCAACAGAATAATTAGGGCAATCTGCTTGTTTTTCCCTAGTGCCTAATAAGTACCAATTGGCTTTAGCCTCAAAGGAACCAATGTTCAGATCCAGTTTTTACATTTGCCTTAATTCTATTTTTTTTTCCCCACACTACCATAAATGAACGTTCCTGTAATTCATACAAATTCTAATCCTTCTTGAATATTTGAACAGTCCTGTGATTAATGGCAATGCTTCTGTTTCTGTGTTGTACTATTACCTTTGATCAGTCTACAGTTAATTTACTTCCAGTTCTGAGTGTCATTTTGTTCTTACCTTGAAAGACAAAGAGAACAGAAGTTTAATCTACCTTCATTGTTTATAGTTCTTAGTGTCTCATTTGTGATTTACCTTTTTCAAAAGAAACAGCCCCAGCATTTTTAGTATCCCACTCCTTGGTTACAAGTCTCTCGAATTTGAAATGCTGGTTCCCCAAAAAGTCAGAGGTTTATACTGCATATGCAAATTAGATGCTCAGGATCTATTTTGCTAATAGAGGAGGAAATAATTGTTTCTTTAATGACACATATATACATTCCCAGATTACTCCTTAACCAATTCCTTTTGATTTTTGGATTGCAGACACATATTTTCCAAGGGACTTTATTTAGGAACCTGTGATGAAGCCCAGTTAAGTAGCAGGAACATCATATCATGCTATAGGTTTTTGTAAGGAAAATAATAAATAACTTTTTTTTTTTAACATATATTTGTTGCAAACATGACTTAAATTTTCTTTTTGCTTTAACATTCCTTGTGAAAATTGTACTGCAGGCTGCTTCTACTAATGTTTTGAATAAAAACATTTAAATTAAATACTCTTTATTATGCTATTTTAACTGAATGCTATTACAATCTGTACAAGGCCACATACTTCCTTTAATTATGGAAAACCCATGTTTTCAACAGTTAGGTGTCACATCCTGTTTATGCCACTGTCATAGCAAAAAAAAAAATCATCTTGGGTTTTTTAATTTGCTCAGTTAATATACATCAATAATCCCTACTAAGGAGCATCATTTCTTTCACACATGAGATTCTTAAAACTTAAAAATTAATTGTACATGACCCAGAATGACACTGTGTCTCAGCCAGCATGATAAACACTATGGTTTGCAAACCATATTTTCTTCTTTTAACCTTGGTAACACCGTTATTGATTTAAACAGGCTAGTGCTGCCAACTATCATATAGTGTAGTGCAACAGCAGAATTATCAGGAACATCGTTAGTCCCCAGCAAACACACAAGCATATAAATTTACACCACTGTCTCTTAAAACACAGTTAATTTGTTCATGTTTTCCTAAAAGCAATTAACAGCAGGCAGGAGTTTTAATGAAATAAGCTGGTGATTCCCACAGGGACTATTTGTAATGAATATTACTGAGTAGCAACAGCTTCAAAGTGTTTACGTTAAGACATGATTAATAACAAGGCTGTTAGCTACACATTAGGTAAAATACAGACCCAAATTAAGGGATGTTCCTAATTCAGTAACCATATTCAGTGGTATATTCCCTGCCTAAGTTTATTTTTTGGGAGGGGGTTGGTTTTTTTAGGTGGTGGTGGGACTTACCTCTCTTTTTTTTTCAGGATCAATAGAATTCAGGTCACTTCTTGCACAAATGTAATTTTCTACAGTGTAATGGTCAAGTGAAGTGGGATTGTATTGAAACATTTGGAAATTTCAGTAAGTGTCCTTTTTATACTTGGAGCTGCACAAAGAAGCTCTAAAGAGAATAAATTAGCTTTCCAAATCCACATAATCAACTCTTTTAGGGTTAAATGGGACTGTGAAACATGTCAGTGGAAATAAAGTTTTGGGAGCTTGTTATAAAGTCAGCCAAGAGTTTAAGAAGCAGATTCTTAATTTTTGAATGGCTGAGTATTGAATCAAACGTGCTCATTTAAAACAACCAACCGACCAACACCTGATAATGATAGTTTTATCAAATACAGAATGTCTGGTATTAATTTTGCTGTGTGTAACATTTCATTACAGGTTTATTTGAGTTAAATAAAACCCTTGAGATGACAGCCTAGGATTTTTCACTGTTAAGACATGTAGTATGTTTAGATTTCAAAAAGTGATATGTTATGTAAATCATGTTATTTTTTACAAGCAAAACCAACTGCACTGGCAGCTGTTATGAGGTTAAAAAGTCTTCAGGAGCTCTTTAGGTGAAATAATTATCCAAAACATGAGAAGCATATTTAAGAAACTTATGCCAGGAAGTGAGATATTTAGAAGCCCCTAAGTGATTTAGAAGCAAAAACACCACTTGAAATCAATGAGATTCATGCTTCTAAGGAATCTAAGTACTTAAGAAAATTTATGACATGATGAAATAAATGCCTGGATTTTTAAAAATGCAGTATCATTGTTCTACAAGACTCTTAGATGTTCTATAAATTGTGTCTTGGTATGATTTAGTAATTATTGGTATCACTGAACTCAAAGTAGTATTTGACTTGGCTTCCTTTAAAATATTGATGCAATTGAAATTCTCTTATGTTTCAGTAACTTCAGTCATGACTGTCAGCCTTTTGATTGCGGGGGCCTTGATGTTTTAGCAGATTACTTGCAATGCTGTTTACAGCACAGTGACTTTACTGTGATTCACTTACTCCCTGTGGCAAGTTTTAAAATCAGAAACAGTTGTGCTTATGTCTCCTGACTGAGTAAACTACATCTGCTGTTGTGATTGCATTGTCTTACTGCAGTCCTTCAAAATGTGACACTTTAACAAGAAATGTACTGTTTTCATTATGAAGTCCCCCAAATACACATAATCAGGTAGTAATTAACATTGACATAAGGTGACCTTCGAAATCAGAATTAATTCTCTTAATTTGGATTCACAGTTTTTTCTTTAGGGAATGCTTAACCATCGCATGTATGCAAGGAGAATTCTCCTAATGATACTAGGAGTTTTTTCTATCAAATGCACTATGTATTCACTTGCGTTTAGGACAGGAGTTGTAACAGGGACTGTGATTCAATGCAGAGACCAAGCAAAGTAGCACAATTGAAAAGTACAAGTGAAGTAGCATTTGTGCTTTGCACTGGAGTTCTAAAGACCAAGTAAATAATGGGGACAGGATGCAATAAGACATTCTAGTGATGTATACATACTAATCTATGTGCTAATACATATCTAGTACTGTTTACTAATTGCCACTAATTTCAAGTGAAATTAACTTAAAGCTATGCATATGCACACATTTGCCACACTGGTGCTTTTTCCACTGAATTTACCAATTGCTGTGTTTTCTACACTACTTCAGACCAGAAAAAAACAAACAAACAAAAGCTACATTTATAAAAAATCATGAGTTCATTTATCTTTATAAAACTTTATTGATCTCGATACTGGACCTAAGATCTTGGTGATCTGATTTTTTCATAGAAAGAAGGACATAATCTTTGTGTTGGCAGACAAGCCCCTCGTTTAAGGTCATCCTGGGGGAAAGATGGATGGTTCCCTCTGCTGTGACAGGTTAGCTTAAGAAGGGGCCTGAATACATTAGATTATTTAGTCTGTTAATTAACCCTTCAGATTTAGAATTGTTTCAAATATCTATTCAGATGACTCATATGAGGCTTTTCTCTGCTTCCTTAAAGATCCTGTATTTTCTTCTCATGATGGTGCTTACACTAGTCAAGTCCCTTCTCAGGCTTTTGATAAAATAATACAATTTGTCTGTAAGGCACTTTAAAAAAATGTGATTCTTGTTCAGGCTCCCTTCTTTCTAATGTTCTCTGTTGTCTAATAATTGTTTTGCTAAAGCAACTGTAAGGGAGATTTTGCTCCTTCCAAATAAATCCAGCTGAATAATTGCTGTTCTCTAGCCTTGAGCTAAGCATTAATTCTAAAGCTGTTGTAATCGCTGCTATAAAAGCACTGTTACAAATTTTCATCATATGACTCAAGTTTTATGATGTAAACATTTGTACCTAATGAACAAGATTATAAGTTGGGAAAATACAATGGTGATTTTGAGAATAGGAATAGAATAGGAATAGGAATAGGAAAGAATAGAATAGAATAGAATAGAATAGAATAGAATAGAATAGGAATAGGATTGAATAGAATAGAATAGAATAGAATAGAATAGAATAGAACAGAATATGAAGGAAAACAGATTTTTAAAAAATACAATTAATCTGAAAATTCATTCTATTTCAGTTTAAGCCCTGGTGAATATAGCACCAAAGCAATTCACACTGTCTCTTTCTGTGTCTATTCTATAGGTTCCATCTGTTAAGGAAATAATAAAAAGTTGGTTTCCCATATAAACAAGTACAACAGCCATTTTAGTAGAAGACAAATTATCCTAAGATATACATGTATCTGATATGATAGACTCATGGGCTCCTTTGAGTTAGGTCTTGGCCACGGAACTCAAATAAGGAACACAGGGCTCCATCTCCATTTCCAAAGCAGTGTTAGGGTGCCACAGGCAGCGCCCTGTTCATTCTAGCATCTTGTATGGATAGTACAGTGCCAATTACCATTTCATTAAGCACAAATCTCTGTATATACAAGGACTGTCCCAGCTGCAGAAATGCAATGATTTTAGATATTTCATTGCTATAAAATTAAACCAAACAAAAATCCCTGCAACACTTCCTTGTAGTTTGTTAGATATCAGAAAAAAAGAACAGTTCCAGCTGTGGACATTAACATTTCTAAATCTAGTAAATAATTTTAAAAGGCCATTACAATGAACCAATGCCAGTGTAATTAAGTATTATGTAAAGACTCTGCAAATCATACATTAATTATTTTTAAATTTCAGGATCACTTTATAAAAACAAACACCAAAAACCCACCCTCAGCACATCTGTGGATATAAACTTGCTATTTATAAAATTTTGGAAAACTATTTGTCTCTGATTGTCCCATTTCCATTATATACAAGCTATATTCAGATGTGTAATTATAGCAACTCAAAACCAGTCTGTATAGTGCAGTATTAAATACAAGACAGGTTTTAATTAGAAATAGAAATACAGGCATTGCAGGTTTGTAAAATATCTGGTTTTGTGTTGCTGCTTTTTGGACTCACAATAAAACCTGACTTTCAAAGTTATTTATACAGAAACCAGTCTTTCTGGAAGCAATATGTAGAATTGTTCATAGGAATTGCAACTTACTGTAGGTGTTTTTTTTTCATATCTGAAAATGAAAAGGCAGTAATTCTTTCCAGAAATGTTTGGAGATTGAAATGTTCTCCACTCATGCTCATGGCACCTGAAAATTGCATTGGCATTTTTTTCTTTTAAATTCTTCCAAATTTTTATCAGAATTTATTTCAACAGTTCCAAGTTTGAGAAAAGTTTAAAAACTAAAGTTATTTCAATTTAATATGTTTTAAAAGAGAATGATTGTTAGTTCTTCCAAATATGATAAATAAACACAAATATAGATGTTACGTTTAAATAAAATCACATAGAAAATTTGAAGTATTATTACATTTTTCTTTCTGGGGTGGGTTGTTGTGGTGGTGGTGTTGTTGTTGTTTTTTCTCTTTCTCCTTCTCTTCCTAACAGTGAACACTGATAACCATAATCATTTTTCTGTGTAATGTATCTTTATTTTCTAAACTTTGGAGAAGAAAAACACAACAAAAAGGGGAAAAAAAAGCTATGAAGCTTTAACAGTGACATTTCAAAATCTGTCAGTTTTGGTCTTGGTGTTTTCTGTTGTTGCTGTTGAGCTGTGAATGTTTCCACAGGCTTGGGCTCTTACACTCTTCAGCTTTGCTGGAGCTGAGGAGAAGGATGTGTGTCTATGCAGGGAATTAACTTCCCGGTGATGAATAGAAGGGGAGTTACTGTTTTCTGTAGCCATGTGGGGGACTATGAGCAGACAAACCCAGACTGAACATTTGAGTGTCATTTAACGTGTAAATATTTGACTCAGTTTGGGGAGGAATAGAAAAATCTGGTGAATCAAAACAAAAATATGCTTAAGTTCCTTTATAACGGTATTGATAATCAGCAAGAGCATAGGTACTCTTGTTTTACTGTATGGAAACAACAGTAAAGTGTTTTGGTTTGTGTAATTAAATTGATGAGAAAATACTCTTTACCAATTGGCATATTTTTCAGGCTTCCTGCACAGAAAACAATATCTTTCTGAGAAAGGAATATATACTTTCTGGATATTGAGTAAATATTGTGTGCTTTGAAGATTGTCCAAAAAGCATGGAAAACAGCAAACTTCAACTTTCTGAATATCAGATTGAATCATGTTTGAAATGTCCCTGTGTGGTTGCAGGAAATTTTTGGAATACCTTTCATTTCAACTTTTGAGAAGAGGCATTTCTTGAGGTAAGATTTACCAGAACCAACCAGCCAAATGTGATTCAAGATAGATACACACCCAGATTTGGTTAGTTAAACTCCTGCATACATGAAGAAAGAAATCTACAAATGTGAACAGAACTTTCTTTGTCATAGGGCTGGAGTTCACCTCCCTTATCTTCATTTGCCTAAAAAGCAGGTGTCTAGTCTAAGGCAGTCAGCCAGCACAGTGCTGGGAAAGGAGACCTTGTTCATAGAAGGCAAACAGAGGATAGAAGGATCGCCATTTTGAAGTATCTTATTCAATTGGTTACAGAGGTAGCTGAGGTGACTGACCTTTAACCAATATCTAACTGCTGGATGGTTCTTGAATCTCTCCCCAGGTACTGAATATATCTTAGACAGATGTATTTCTTTTGAACAGAATTGCCTATTTCTTTTGGACAGCACTAGTGAAATCCACCTTCCTAGCTTGAGGTCATATGCATTCAATAGTTTTAAAATATTTATATTTCAGAGACACAAAATCCGTTTATAAAAGATTAGTGCATGTGTTTTCTATGTAATACATAATTATTAAATTATAATGCACTATTATAAAATAATAAGTAGTTTATAAGTAAGGCATAGATGGTAACACAGCAGGAGAAACTGAATTCATGCCTGTTCCTTCACCTGATTTTTAAACTATTTTGTTGTAATAATCCATTTTACTCCATGATCCATTTCCATATAATTATATTTAAATTGTTCTCTGAATCATTCAGGCTTCTTTTCTAGAAATCTCAGCTGTTCACAGTCTTTTCTGAGGCCGAGTTCTCTTTAGTTCCTGGCCATCTGTTGAAGGACTTGGCCAGAACTTCTCCACAGTCAGACAATACAGATTTTTTTAAGGCATTGAATTATTAAGCTAATCACTGACCTTAACAGCAAGTTTGAGCCTGACAAGGCCTCCTGTCAGCATCATTCATGTTCTTTATCCAATATATCACCCTCAGAACTCTTATTAGAAAACAGAATTTTACATCTTTAAGCTACTGTGTTCAGAATATTAAGCTAATAAAGTGTAAATATTTCAATGTGTGAATAAAATGTATTAGGCTTTGACTGCAAACAATTGAAGATGTTATTGACACTTCTTACTTTATATTAAAATTCCCCTTTACTGCAGATAGATGACTATACATGTGTTTATTGATGATCTAGGCCAATATACAGGGTGTATAAAAAAGATGGACCCAATTTCAAAGCACAGTGATTTCAAACTGGGTCTATATTTTTGAAATACCCTGTAGATGGAGTCGATTTGCTAAAGTAGTTTTTAAAAAAACATATTATTTCTATTGTCTATTCTCTATTTTTAGTATTTCTACAGGTATTTTTACTGAAGTTTTATTGTATATTCAGTATTGGTTTCGTCCCAATTTTATATGTACCCTAGTCTTTCTCCTGTGTCTGACTAGAGGCAATCCATGATTCTTCTTGCCACCTTAGTTGTTTTTTTGCTTGCTTAATGCATTTTTTGCTTTGCTTAACACATCTCTCTGTGTTAAATTTTGTGTGTTCAGCCCGTTGGTCTATTCATAAAGCTTTTATCTTTTTTCTGAAATCTTTTAGTCTTCTAGAATATTTATTAGCTTAAGGAGCAATCTTTGTTCTCTGTAAGTTTTTGTTACAGTAGCTTTGATTTAGGTATTGGTACTGTGACCTCTGATGTTCTGTAGTGTACTGAACTTCTTAATAGTTTGCAAATACCTTGTCCCTTGAATATCTCAATGAATCATGGTTAAATAAACAGATTAAATCATAAAATATTTCAACAGTATGTATGTGGGTTTTTTGTTTATTTTGGTTTGGTTCTATGAATACATACATCTGTCTTCAGTGGCTTCTATGTAATTCAATCACATGGAAATGAAGAACTCTAGTTGTGGTGTGTATACTCAGAATTGCTATAAAATTAAACCTAATGGAATGAATCTGCTTTTGAAATTATGGATTCCAGTGTAACAAAGGAGTACTTATTCCCTAAATAAACATCATCCCATGCAGAGAGCTTTCCCCTTTGAGCTCTTGTGTGTTGGCTTAAGTTTTGTTACAAGTCTCTCTGGAGAGGACTGACACTGAGGTTGCTGACAGAACAACTCTGCAGATAGCTCGAGGGGATTTCTGCATTGCTTCAGCTGCAGCTATGATCAGGATTTTAAAGTTCTCCTTGAAGATGGGCTGTAACAGTTTGACAGGCAAACAATTCTGGAAACTTCTGCAGAAGAGACACAGGGATGGGGGGGACACACACCAGACAGACACCCCCCTTCCCCCTCCAAGGAAATGTCCAACAGCTAACTTCACTGAAAAATACTGTAAGGTGATACTTTATGTTAATTGCATGTGTGTTCTGGGATAGTACTGTCACTGCAGCAGGAGAAGCATAGCTTCAACTGTGCTTTCTGTCGAGAAAGTTGGACAGCAAAACCAGAAAAAATAAGGGATTTGGAAAAACACTTTTAAAGATTGCTCAGCATTGTATACAAATGACCCACCCTGAGTTAAGTGGGACTCCTTCGTGCGCAAATTTTAGTTCAGTGGTTATGTCTTAAGGAATTTTAAATTCTTTTGAAATGGCTGCTGAAAATCTCAAATTTTTTAAAATTTATTTTACATTGTATATAACTGTCAAATCAATTTACAATGATCTTATTTTATGGTCTTACCCTAAACTCATTGAATACATGTTTGTAGCTTTTTTTCTGGAAATCACTGATTTTCCTGTGCCCAGAGTATAACCAAAGATTCTCAGATGTCTCCATGTCTGTGCTCGTTAGCAAATTTCTGGGAAGGCCAGTGATAGTCCCGTGGAACTCTGGTTTTCATCTGTATTAGCAAAGTATGAGATATCATTCCATAGTCATAGAAAACTGCAGTAGAAAACTGAGAGGGATTCAAAGATTTCAGCACTGCTTATTATTTACATCAGCAACTTGGATCAGGCCACATAATGGAATTTGTTTGTTTTCCCCCCTAAAAGTTTGAAAGCAATTTTGTTGTAAATATTTTGTATATATATATATATTTTTTTTTTTTCTGGTGTCATCCCAGGCAATTTTATAATCCTATAAACACTTCAGTTCCCAAGAAAGTGCTATTCTACTTTAAAACAATATGTCAGTTTCTCCTGAAGTGCCTGAACTTGTTATTCTGTGTAGTCTGTTTTTGTCACAGTGTTACCAAATTTCCCTTTTGAGACAAGAGGAGGAAAACAAAACTACTTCAGGGAGATGGGAGCCATCTGCCTCTCTTCTGAAGAACACCAAGGGGATTTCACCCCTTTTCTGTTTTTTACCCAATGACAGATTGTGCTAAGTCAGGCCCCTAGTAATTTAAGAAATGCCAGTGTGTCTGATTCAAAAAGCTTTCTGAAAATTGACTTAATATCTACTGGCCCATTTTATTTTTGAAAACCTGTTCAGTGGATCTTTACAAAGCAAATGGATGTTTTAGCTGATCAGATATTATTATTATCAGATATTATTATTGCTAATTACTAGAGGTGGTCAAGAATAGAATTTTATGTTTTGGAGGAAAATCTCTATTTCCTGAAGTTTTCCAAAACTGAATAAAACAATGTATTTTACAGAATGAAATAAAACCAGAAATTGCTCAAAATCTTTCAGTTTAATACACAAAAATAATTCTAATTTGTTTAGTACTTTTACAATTTTCTAGTTATATTGATTTTTATATTAAATGTGTTACTCATATTTATAAATATATTTATTATCAATATTATTTTTCTATTTGGTATATTTATACTGAAAATTACTTTTTCCGTGTTGGAGAAGTTTGCTTAGGTGAGGTGGCTCAGAGCTTTAGTGCAAGGATTTTTTCATGCTTCTTCCTCAATTACTTTTTTTTTAAAAATGAAGCATTGCTGAAATGAACATATCCTACCAAATTTTTCCTTTTTAAACTGGCATAGCCCAGTTAAAAGATACTCCATCATAAAACTCCCACAAAACCCTGGAACTTGCTGGTAAATTTGACTTTTTTTCTTTTTATCTAACCTGGACCTGTTAGCAGATACTTATTTCATAGTACATAGCAACCACTTTTTATGATTAGCTGTACTGCATTAATCTCACTTTCTTTCCTATATTTAAAGGACCAGTATTCAAATACATATACTGCGGAAGACAGGATGAAACAAAAATTGTTGTCCATTTTGTACATATCCATGTATGACAGAATATATGTTCTGGACAGTGAATACCATCCATACTGGAGTAATGAAGAATTTGGCCATATCTGTCATGGTACAAAGCTTTCACCCTTCAGATGTTGTTTCAGATTTAGCTGATGTGCGGAAATCTTTATTGTTGCCTCGTTTAGCCCAGTTATTCTCAGTAGGAACCATACACACAAACAGTTCGAAGTTTTAATATTGCAAAGCAAATACCCTAGTATTAAAAGAAAAAAAAATTAGGACAATTAAAAAAAAAAATTCTAATGTTCCATTCCAGTTCATTGCTCCCAGTAAAGCTGCTTTCTTTTCTTTCTATTTTTTTTTTTTTAAATTGCTCAAGCCAATTAAAAATTGACTTAGCTGCATCAGAGCATTTCAGGAAGGAATAGGAATGGAATTTGAATCACAATGCAGACAATACATTTTTCAAGTATGTTGTGGTTTAACCCGAACTAGCAATACAACCACGATAGGTGCTCACTAACCTCCCTTCCCACTTCCCCTAATGAGAGAGAGCATCAAAAGGGAAGGGAGAAACTTGGATTGAGATAAACAGAGTTTAATAAAACAACAAAACTCCAATAGACTAGTACAATTTTTAGTCTATCTGTAGCCATATAATGCAAAGAAAAAAAATCCAGTCTGCCTCTGGGCTTGATAACCTGTGCCCTTTATTCTCCAATTATTTCACTTTAAAAATTCAGAAACCTTTAGAATTTTTAATGAATTGGAAGCATTAATCTAATGGGGTTTTGTGTGTATCTAAGGCAATCCCTGCTTCCACAGACATAGCATCATATAATCCTGTTATAAATTTTGAAAAGAGCAAAGCTTTTTCTCCTTACCTAATCCTATGGGAATGCACTTCTAGAACTTCTGTGTTAAAACATCTTCCAGTTTTGTAGGCTAAATTTATTCTTATTAATAAACATTTGTTATTCCCACATTTTTTTTTAGCTCACATAGCCATCTTTCTCCTACGTGTTGAGCCTTCTAGCAGACATCCAGGATTCTTTTGTTCTTCCTTTGCTAGTCTCTACTTAAGTAAGCTCTCCATCCTCTTCTCCTATAATACTTACTTTATTTCTGATAACGCCAGCAGCCTTCCACTTCACTTGTTTCAGTATAAGTTCAAATTGAACGTGGATGAACATAATAGTGGTAGTATACTTAATCACTGCACTTATTCAAGATGTTGCAGGTATGTTTGCTTTCCCTGACAATTCCAGTTGTTCTGTACAATTCCAGCTGGAAAACTTCTTTTCAGTCTTCACTAGTTTTAGTAATTGTCAGGGAACTTTCTATTGGCATGTTTGTCTACTGAAGTGTAATTTGAGTTTCTTAAGATCATTTTGAGATACTTGCTTACAAATATATTTGAAAACAAGTGAAAAGCCTGGGTGCATCTTAAGGACACACAGGGTTTGGTTTCAGTAATGAAGTTCATTGTTTCGGTGGAAGATTCCTAAAAATTTTGCTACCAGAGTTCAAGTTAGAAAACAAGCATTCATATTCTAAGTGAAAGCTGAGATGGAAGTGAAAGCCGAGAAAAATCTTTTCCTTTTCATGCATCATCACCATCCATAAATATTCTGCAAGCTCAGTTAGACCCTAAGCTCCACCTGTGGAAATTCATTCTGCAGTGAGGTGGCGTAACTATAATTACGGACAGAAATGACTGCAATTTGTAATCAAGTTCAAGTCCCCAGTGGGTATAAATCATTGGACATTACCAACTACAGTGAAGCTGTTCTTATTTATTCTTAGTACCTGCCACACAGTTTATAAGCCTGCCAGTACTTTTTGAGCGAAAATAAAACTTGGCTCAGTTTCTCATGGGCTCTTAAGGCTAATGCCATTAAAAATGTTTTGCCATTCAAATAAAGATGATACTTGGAATACAAAGCAGAGAGTGCAACAGCTGAGTAGGAGGGTGACAATTGAACAAGATCATTCGTTCTAGTGGGTTCTGTGTTTGTAAATTATGATGTATTAGGATCTAAAGTAGGTGGCTAAAGTTATGATTGTAGGATTAATTCTGCACTGCTATTGTCAGAGTAATTATTATCTGCCAACAAGATGCTGTAACATAGGATATCAACCACTGTTACTGTCTGGAATAGCTGCGATTTCTGTTCTTCATTTTTGTGTATTTTGTGTAACCACTAATTCTCTTGTCCTTTGGTTTAGCTGATTTATTTTCTTATTGGTTTAGCATAGCTGCATTTCGCAGAGTTGCACATTAGATATGCTATACATTTGAAAGAGTATATGCTGTAAAGAGATTATCTTGTGAATACAGATTTATGACTCTGTTGAACAAAATCAAAGATGATAGTTGTTGGATAACAGGAGTTTGTACAACCTGTATTACAAAAACACAGCCAGAGCCCCTGTATGCTAATTTGCTAGTGGGGCACCCTTTCTTCCCTGTGAGCTTGTCTCCCTCCTTAGGTTTCCATTCAGTTGACAAGGGATCCTCACGCCCATGCTGTCCCATTTCTCCTGTGTAGGAGCCTGAATCCTTTGTTCCTGGGTGGCAGCAGGAACCATCTGTAAAACCCGGAGCTATGGTGTTTTGTGGGGTTTTTTGGTGTGTGTCTGTGTTGTTTTTTTTGTTTGGTTGGTTTGGTTTGGGGTTTTTTTTAGCCTGTGTTCCTTAACTGGATACTCAAGAGTAGATGCCCTGCTTGCCCTAGCTTTTGCATGATTCTGCTGAATCCTTTGCATGGGTCTAATATGCAATATTTTTTCCTAGATTATAACATCCCTTGTCAAACAATGAAGAACAAAGTTTAATCTATATATGATTATGTTTTTTTTTAGGATACTTAGTTATGAGTGAAAAGATTTATTAAGGAAAAATATTCCAGCATTCTGTGGGAAAGACCTAAATCGGAGTCTGACCTTAAGCACGTTGTAACAAAAGAACAGGCTATAAGGCAAGCAAATGCAAGCTCAGAATGACTGCGGTCTCTGATAAATGTGCATGGAAGGATGATTAATCTTCTGCTGTCAAAAGAGAATACATCCAGAAACCTATATAAAAAAGTCAATGGCAGCAAGAAGCAGGAATACAAGTAAAACTGGAATAGCTGCTCAACGCATAATAATTCTCTGTATTTAATGTAATTGCCTGGTTTGGAAGTGTGGGATTATAACAAACAAAGGAAAATCTAACGACAGGGAAAGTAAGCCCATATGAAATGCAGGATAAGATGTGTTTGGGGAGAGTACTGGGGAAAAAAGGACACACAAATAAAAGACAGAGGCAATAGGTGTGTTGCCTGCAGGTTTTGCACCCAGCAGAATTGAATGAATGATTAATGATTAATGAATGATTAATGGCTTGAAGCTGGGTAGATAGCAAGGACAGGCAGTAGGAACCTGAGAGGGAGGACCCCTCTGCTGGAAAAACAATGAAAAAGAGCTCTTGAGAAGAGTCTTTCAGGTATTTTCCTAGAGACTCAGCTTTTCTCTCAAATGAGGTGCATTGTTGCCACTGTAGACTTCAGCAGGCAACGAACAAAAAGCTGCCCTCTTGATGTTCATTATGAAAAAAGTGGGACTTTACCCTATAAAGACATAAAATGCTGGCAATTAATGTATTCTCGCATGGGATGAAAAGATTTGTGGACAAGTGTAGGACCTGAACCTTAATTTGGATTTAATTTGAATTTTTGTATTTATTTTTAGAAACTTATTTCCTGACTTCACACTTATCTTTAATTGCAAAAAGAAACTAAAACCTTGAACTGATAGTCTGATGAAAATTCCAAATTACTTTTTCCTTTTCATATTGAAGTCTGGAAAGAAAAGGGACTGGAGAAAATTTGAAAACAATGCCAAGTTGTCTATAGCAGTAAAAAAAAATAATGAAATCAGGGAATAAATAATCACCAAATATGAAAACAAGCATTTGTACATTCATTTTGCTTTTTAGATGAAGTAATGATATGCTTAGGATTATAGGTCTTGAAACTGAAAAATACAAAACAGCTTTCACTAAGTCAAACAGAATCCAAACCAACACATTCTTAGCACAGAATCTTCGAAAACTACATGGCATGACAATGCTTTTTAACACATACAGTAAGTTCCATATGTTTCCTTGACATATGCTCCAGCAGTGAAAAATAATACATAAACTGTTTATATAATTACATTTTTTTATCAAGGCATCATAATTTAGCAAATGAAGCTTAGAAATACCAGAAGGGAAAACAAAACTTCGAGTATCATCATAGTTTTTTCAGTTCTTGATTAACATTAGCATTTGCTTTACCCTCACTTAGCTCTTTTGTGTTTATTCAGTTTATTCTTGGGAATTTGATATCATTGCTGATGGCTATGAAAATTTGTTTCTTGGTGTTCTAAAACATAACTGAATCTTTTGCTTTTGTTTTGAATATAGCTTGCTATATTTTTAGAGGATTCGCAGTCTTAAAGCGTTCAGTATATCTCTGCCCTGAAAAAATTGGTGTGAATTTATTTGGAATTTTTAGGCAATATAAAAAGAACAGCCTGGATCCGAAATACTTTGAAATGAATGCTTCTACATGCATACACGTCAGTTACACTACATTCCAAGATCTGGGTTTCATGTGGTCTTAATGTGTAACAACTATTCCTGAGCCTCAGTTATTATGACTAAGCAATAGAATAACTATACACTAAGCCCGGAAAAAAGTTTCTTACGTGTGTTATAGAAAAGCATCTGTAGAACAGTGCCTCAGAACAGTAATCAAGATATTTACCAGCAAAACTTTTATCTTCCCAAGGGCTATTGCAAGACTCAGGGGGTTCTAATTTTCATCAAGTCCAAGGAGTTGATCACTTCCTTTGAAGGTTCATCACACAAGTAACTAATACTTCCTTTCCCTCTGAGGGGGAAACCCAAATATAATAATTTCTCCTGGTAAATACTTTTCCCTTATCATTCAAATCCCTTAAAATAGCTGAAGAGTAAAAATTCTGCTTTTTGTTTCACGGGAACAGGTACAATATGGACAGCTGCATTGTAAGTTTTTGTGAGAACCATAAGACTAATTTTAGAGATCAAAGAGGTTTCTAATGAAACATGCTAAAATTCACTAAGGGTTCTGGCCTATATAGATTTTATCAAAGTCAAATAAATGAAAATAAGCTAAAGCAAACATAGTATAAAAGGAAGTTACTTTTGGTGCTTCTTGCCAAAGTGAGATTAAGCTATAGTTACCAAATCAAAGAAAAGAGTTTATCCATATAGCAGTGAGTTAATATTGCATTATAATCAGAGCATGGTGTTAGTCAAGGCAGCAGGTGAATACAGCAATTTTCAGACTTTTGTATACAAGGGAAGATAACATTTAATCTACTTTTAAACAAAACTGGAGAATTTGATTGGAGGCCATGTTTCCAAATTACTGCCTCGAGGCACAGAAGATGGTCATGCTAATCCACCTCAACTGTGGAAGGTGTCCATACACGTGCTCTTACCTCTCAGAAAATGCTGAAGGAAACACACTTGAACTTAAATGATAATGTTACCAAAAAATACCAGAAGACGAAGGTGATGCAGAATAGTAAATTTTAGGGTAACAATTAGTCACAAAGGTAGCTATAATAAAGGCAAGTATGATAGAAGAATGGATAGATTTAAGGCATTTCCAGCAATGTGGGTGCTTTTTTTAAAAGCTCAACATTCAACATGAAGAACTTGAGAATAACATTGGCACAAGAACAAATGGCTGTTACCTGGCTACAAATAACTTCAGCCTGCAGACGAAGAAGTCTGACATGTGACAGGGATTTACGGCAGAAGAATATCCTTGGACCTTGCTGGAAAAGTAATCAGAAGTTCGATGTTTCCAGGGTTTTTTACTTTTATTCTTTCCATTATAGGTGTTAAACCTAGAGAACAGAAGCAGTGGTTTCTTGGAGAAGTTTTTGTTTGCTGAAAATAACTTATTTTTGTAGTTGTTATCTTAGCTTTTAAAAACATTGAACAAACTGAATGGGCAACACTGCTTGGTCTCCAATAGTATAACTCAATCACACCAAAATAAAGCAACGTTTATGCTGACATCTTCGTACAAAAAAATGTACTTTATAATTTTTTTCAGTATGGCTGTGTACCCTCAAATTTCCACATGATCAGAAAGCAAAGAGCATTGCCTACTTCTGAGCCTGAGTCAGAAGGTCAGAGCATCAGCCTTCACTTCTCACACAAATCCAAGTGCCAAGCTATGCAGAGGCCCAGTGCAAAGCCAGCTGGCACCAGACACTTGTTGACCTGAAGACCTGAGCTGGGAACTAGAGCAGCCAGTTCCAGAAACAACCAACATATTTGATTTTAAAGGAACTTTGTTGAAAATCAATCAAAACCCAAATGGTGCACTATAAATATTTCATGAAAGATATACATAACTAGTATAATTTTATGTTCAATTAGGAAAGAAAGGATACTTACTGTTGAAATCCTAATAAACCAATGTGAAGAAATACTAAAACGTCGCACAGCCTATTAGGGCTAAATTATCCTTCTGCTTTAGGTGTTTGCTTTAGAGGGAACACATTGCGTATCTTTGTGTATCGTTTCTGAAGGTAGGTCCTTTGGCAAAAATATGAGTGTTCCTGTTATTTATTACTTAGTTGCTACCATAAAGCTATCATTTTACAAATATGTTAAGTGGATGCAATTAATTTATCATTCTGTTTCTAAGGAGAGAAATCTCTTTAACCTTGTTTACGTTCTATGGTTACATAAGAGTCTGATCTTGTCTTGTCACTGGTTCTAGATCTGTCATGTCTTAAATATCACCATTTTGCTTGATTATTCTGTGCCTGACTTTTCTTTTTGACCTGACTAATGCTGAAAACGTTAGCTTATGAAGCACACTGCAAAAAGATTTGCATTCTTCCTGTTTCCTACTAACTCTATCCAGTAGAAGTCTTCTTATCCTCTTCTTGCAGCAAGGTTCGTAACATGGTTTTAATCTGTGACTAGAGCTCCTAGTTGCTGCTGAGAGTCTGCACACTCAATCCTGTTCTTACAGCTCTGGGATAGTTTGGTCATATTTTTCTCTCTAGTAAATCAACCTGCATATTTATCAGTAACAATGATACTACTAATAATGAAATGACAATGTTTTTTATCTGAACCTTTCTTTGTTGGAGAAAATATAAAGAATGCTTGAAAGTTTGAAAGTCATACTGTTAGTCAGAAAAATATTGTTTGCTCTCTTTTTTTGGCTAAAAAAATGAGGATATTTTGAAAATATGACACACTTTCCCTGGAGAGATGAAATTTGGTATCGAGTAGTAAATTTTTAATTGCAGTAATGAAAAGCTTTGGCCTAGAAAATAAGTTTTACTCTGTAGTAAAAGCCCGTAAAATGTACCAAAACACTTGTGAATAAAATGCCCTTATGTTTTTTTGACGAACTAATATTTTCAACACAATTTCATAATTCCAAAATAAAAGTGCAGTTTCAGGTAGTGATAGCAAATGAGCAAGACTTTCAGAGTAATGATCAATTGGTGCAAGATAAATTTTCTCATAGTCATATTTTAAAATAGTAATTTTAAAAAATGTGGGCTCTCACAAAGATAATTTTCAGTCTTAACATAAGTGCTACCTGGAAGAATTAAAAGAAATCATACTAAATCTAACCATTTCCATTATAANGTACTGTTTCCAGAATAGTATCACAACAGGACAGGTGTACTTAAAGAACAGCCACTGCAGGAAGAAGCACAAGAATTTTTTTAGGCAGTGGCTTGAGTAAATAAACTGTGCAAAGAATTTTATATATCTATAGTAGTGCTTGAACTTGATATGGCACATGTTGTGTAGCTGCAATACCCTATCACAAGTGGGCTAGAAAATAAATACACACAAAGCATTTTCTTAGATCTCCCACCAGAAGGATCAGGGCTGTTCTCCTTGCATGTGAACAGATAGAGAAAGATTGGGAGAAATTGGTCAACAAAAGATCTTTATATTCCAGCTATTCTGTCCTGGCCAGCATTAACCCACGCTACTGCTGCAGTTGAACATCAAATAGTCTTATGTGTATGTATCACCTGCTTCTTAGAAATGAAACTCTGAAAACTAACCAACCATAGCTTTGGAGAAAGGCGAGAAGGGAACTGGAGAAAACAACTGTCAGCATGTTTTGGAGATAAATTTTTTACACCGGACCGCATCCAAATATAGAAGAACATGTAAGTTATTCCACAGATGATGACTGGCGACTACAGATGTCCTACAAGCACAGTGTTACGGTGATGTGGGTCTTCTTTGTTAGCACTCTTTGGTCACACTATAGTATAAAAATAATATAAGTAATCCTATTATAAAAAAATAAGGAATCAGAGAATTATGGAAACAGGAAAGACCACACATTCATCTTGTGTACCACCATGCAAACATAGGGTTGCTCCCTCTTGTGCACCTGTCTGTATTCTTTCTGATCTGAATAGTTATGCAGCAGTCATCTGAGTTTCCCATATTGCTTAGGAGGAAGCCATTATATTCTAAGGAGAGTAAAATGTATTCTGATTTTTTTGGTAAATCACTTACATTGATCCCATTGTCATAGCAAGTACTTCCTCATATTTCTCTGAATTGTATTTTTCTCCAGTTCATGAACTATAAGTGTACGTGTGTATTGTAACAGCCTGGGAGATCTTGGTGCTGAATACACTACATGAAGCTATGAGACTTGGGATAAATTTAAAAATCACTGTTCAAAGTTTATGGGAATGTTCAGCTGCTGGTTTTATTGCGCAGGAAAGACAGTAAGGCAGCTAAGTATCTGCATTGCACTTTCTGCTTAATGCTGTAGATGACTGTAGATATGTAGATAACATATGTAGATAACATAAACTTATTTAAAATTGCCTTTACCCTTTTGTAAAGCTATGTGGGTGGCCACTCAGGTTTAAATAGATAGGTACTTACCTCTATTAATATAATAGCAATAATGCCATGTGGACATGAATAAATTTTTTAATTGAAATTTTAATCTCAACCCCACTATAATTAATACTAGGACTCTTAACTCATTTATGTGAAAAATGGAGATTGTAGAAACATAGTTTTAAGATTTCTGTCTTTGCAAACTGTAGCCTCAGTTTCACTAACTCTAAATCTCTATTAAAGTGATGTAAAATGGGGTGCTAAGTCAAAGATCCAGGTGAATTACTAGTCCAAAACACATTCAAACCCAAAGTCTATCCCTCATTATATGTCTGCAAAACAGAAAATAATTTTAATGTAACAGACTGGAAAGAAAGGTAGACTTTTTTCCAAAATGCACAGGCTTTACTGTGAACCTGTAAAACAATTACTAGTCTAGTGTTCTTATTTGACAAGACAATTACAAAATTGGTTCTCAATAAGGTAGGACCATGTAATAATATTTTTATTGCTGCTGACTTGACTACATGGGTTTTAATAGTTTTCAGTAAGATTAAATATTCTAACTGGTATATGCTGAAATCATCTCTTTACATATGGGAAGGGACAGTTTTATGACAAGAAAGTTATCTTTTCATAGCATGAAATAAAGTAGCATCGGAGTTTATGATGTATTACAATAATCTCTCTCTTGTGTTTCAACATTTTTGCAGCATTTGGATTAAAGAAAGTGCAATCAAGAAAAGAATGTTTAATCCAAAAATGTGAGATGCAAAGAAAGGTCAACTGCAATTCTTTACCAGTTACTTGTTGTTTAATGCAGCAGAATGTCTGAGATTTAACATAAAATCTTTAAAGATCTACAGGTTTCTGCACTTTCCTGAAGAGAGATAAGCAAATTAATACTTTATTATTATAGTACTTGCATCTTTGTACAAGAAGAGCTCTACTTGTGCAAGACATTACAACACCTAGTCTGCAGTCTATGGAGCTATAAGAAGTAATGGAGCAGCTCGGACTTGCACACAAAATGGTTTGCCTGGCTTGACTTAATAAGGCAGTCACCCATCCAGGGGATCATACTACAGCTGAAAGGTGAGTTAATGCATAGGAGTTGGGACAGAAGGAAAATGTAGCTACTTTTCCTGCTCTTACTGCGCTAAGCTCCTTCAGAGTTGAAGCATGACACGTACGAGCAGCTGTGTATGGGTCCTGCTGCAGTGGATGAGACAGCTTCACACCAAAGTTTGCAGTATACGTGAATACTGACAATATCATCATTGAGACTGTTGTGAGCCATATTTTGCATGTCCATGTGTGTACTTGTGATGAGGATCCACAGACTACTAAAGAAAACAAAGCAGCACAGATAGGAATACGGTATAAGTACTGGGTTTTGGCATCTGGGATAAGATCCAGCTCACTCTAGGAATTCACCTTTCCTAAATTTTGGTGCCTAAAATGTCAAAGTTTTTATCAGATTTACATGTCTGAGTTCCTGTAACAGTAAAAATTGAATCCGTTCACTCAGTGGTGTTAAGACAGTTTCCAAGCTAACTGGAGGTACAAGCTTATTTTCAGAGTGATGAATCACCCTCTAAACTCTACTCATGGAATCCCAGGCTCCTCTGTTGCCAAAATGCAGTTAGATGAGCTGAATCTTAGCCGTGGAGTCCATAATAAGAGCAGTCTCAATTTTTGCTACCTCTTGCCCATTGATGTAGCTGGAGCTGCACATCATGAAATAGGGACAGAGAGGTAAACTGTAGCTTTTGATATCTAATATTGTCTTTCACGAGAGTCAGTGGAGAATCTAAATTACAGTTACTATGCCCTTTCTTAAAAAACAAAACCAAACAACAACAACCAAACTACAACAAAACCCTCCCCACTACTGAATTCTAGACCTGGGGTCCTTTTGGCAAGAACTGCTACTGAGGTATCATAGGCATTCTGACTAACTAGGTACTGCACTCTTACAAGGAGGTATCTGAGACTACCAACGGTCAGCAAGAATATTCAGTTACTGTGAAGAAAAAGGACTATAGAAAAGTATAGGAAAATAAAATAACTAAATTATTTATTTATTATTTTTACAGATTTAATCATTTAGGGAACTCTGAATGAAAGTGTTGAGCTTTGTATCTATATATGGATTAACAGCTTAATACCATGTACTCAAGATCCCACAAAATCTTTTAGACACTAGCTCCACAGGGTTATAAAAAGAAGAAAATAACTGGTGAACTTTTGCATTGCAGAAACATTGTCCTTGGAAGTTTTCCCAAGGATTTATTTCAAAGGACTGAAGGCAATATTAGAGAAAATGAATTTTCACTGAGTTATGATGGCAAATTAAAATTTTGCTCCTGAAAAAAAGAGAGACCTGAATGATAGTAAGAATTTGCAGAAGGCATTTCCCTGCTCTCCAAAAAATAAGTAATTTGACTTGGAGATCTAGCAAAGCTTAGGAAAACTGTAATTTGCTGAACATTTCAATTTGCCCTATTACATTTTCACTTCTGAGGGTTTAAAAATAAGGGTTTCTATAACACTACATATTTATTGTTTTGATAATTATTTGATTGTGTCAGCTCAAGAGATACAACTCCTTATTACACTACTAATACAATACTTTTCAGAATGTGTGTTTAAGGGGGAAATTACATAGCACTGAAATACATTTAATAGCAATGTTTGAGCAACTGAGGCAGTTACATTGGTGGCCATGTTTGGATAATGAATAAACTGGTATTTTCTTGGTTGCTTTTAAATATGAACGAATTTTGAAAGATTTTATTTTCTAGGATATTAATACCTGAATGGTTTAGATGTACAGGCTGACAGACATAGCCAGTTTTTCCACAGTGCAGAAAGAATTAAAGTGGTACCAGGAGTATCTATAACACACTAAGCCTTCAATAAAATAGAAAGACCTGTCTAAGTCATGGTATATAAAAGAAGCAAAGAAGAACATTAGTAACTATTTGTGAATTGAAGTTATAACATTACAACTATTTTGAATATCAAACCCAAAGTCTCAGTGACCAGTATTTGGCTGTGTGACTTAGTGCATATTCTCAGCATGCTTATTTTAATTATTATTTAAAACTCTGGAAACAGATGAATGTAAGTTGCTTCTTATCTGCTGAACTGCAGGTACTTCCTGTGCTACATCTCAGGGTCCTGCTGCCCAGTTTTCTAGATGGCGGAAATGTTCAGAGGGTGTAGCAGATCTCATTTTGTCTGTGTAGTTGGTCTCCTTCCTTTTCTGCAGCCCAAGGTGCATGTGGAAGAGAGGGGCAGTGAACCAGAGCGTCTCACCTTGCAAGTGAGTCAGAGTGTGGCCAGCATTCTGCCTCAGAAATGCTGAGATGAGTTGTAACTATGGATAGCTAGGAGGAAAACGTTACCAAGAAACCAGATAACATTCTGTATTTGTAGCAATTCAGCTGTACCTATGTTTTCACTGGTATCAACAATTACGAGTAACAGAACTGGAGAACCATGTAAATATTTTCACTGGACAGTTACAATGCACTTAACTAGGATGGTAAAGGATATTGAGAAGAGACAGTCCTACATTTCATGGCAGAATGGTTTTCAAGCCTGAAGCAGCCTTAGGAGAGAGCTATGTACAGGAAATGCTTAGAAATAATAAGCAGTCACAGAACTGTCCTGGTTTCAAGCACATTTGAATAATCAGCACAAGCACCAAACGTTCACACTTAGTGCCCTGTGGTAACTGATTTTAGCCAAAAGAGAAGAATAGAATTCTGTTAAAACTCTTCTTGTCTTTTGTTGACGAGTACACAAAAACTGGAGTCCAAAAGCATGTTATAAAAGACACCTATGCAAACAGCTTAAGTCAACATTTGCATATATAGAGTCCAATTTTAGCAACTCAGATCCGTATTTTAGTTTCTCAGCTGGATGACTTGCTTCTCAGAGGTGCTGTGTATCCACAAGTCTGACATCAATTTCAGTAGGATCATCAGGAACTGATTGTGATTCCAAATCAAACTGGCTGATTAGGCATGTATTTACAGAGATGCCTAATTTTAAACAAATGCATGTTTGGAAATGCTTGTACAAATGTATTCTTAGGTCTGTTTTCTCTTTATAACACTTATGTAAGGTTTCACTGTTCAGTTTTTACATTCCCATTTAACTTCATGGCCTTTTGGATTGTGTCCCCAGTCCACTTCCTTTTGGCTAGTTCTTGTGAGTATCAGTATAAGCAGTGGATATTTGCAGCCTTATATGTCTTAAAAAAATCCGACACCTCTGGTACATAAAATTATGCTTTTTGTAATAAGCAAATATTTGACATGCACTGAGATCAAAGTCTCAAACTAACTCTAGCATTTAGTTTTCACTCAAATAAGCAAGTACAACTGCCTTGAAAACTCCCTGACTCCCAGGAGTACAGATATGTTCCACTCTCTGAACTGCAGGATGAGTGTGGCCCAGTCATTGCTACCCAGATTTCTAACAGCAATGTGCAAATTTCAGAGGACATAACACAAAGATGAACTGTTGTAAGAGCAACAAGTTTTCCAGGTGCCCTTTCTAACTAGCTGCTTCACTGACTTACCCAGGACAGGTCTGAATCACAAGGCAATGTCTTCTAACACTAACTTGGTCCAAGTGTCCAGCCCAGAATTCTGGCCACTGTTAATTCTGGAGCCACAAAGACCTTTGCCAAAGCACCCCTGTTGTTCGGAGTAGTTGGAGGATAGAAGGGATGGTGCGGGTCTAGGTATTTCTGATTCTTTTCTCATACATACAGTCCCTACTACTGTATGTGTCTTAGCTTGAAAACCTAATTAGTTTTCGTTACCAAAAGCAGTAGAGATCAGTATCTGCCAGTTTATCCTTGTATTATAGGATTACCCGACTGCTGTGCAAGTTATTTAGAGGCAGCACTGAGAGGAGTCTGACCTAAATTAATTCACATATGAACAGGCCTTAACTAAATAATGCCAAAACAGTATGAGGAATAAGTAAGAGAGATAAGGTGACAGAGCTGAAAGTAATAGTCTTTACTGCAATGGGATGAGTAGCTTTAAAAAAGTAAAAGATTGTATATTGAGAAGCAATAATAAAGGCAGAATGTTTGGAAGGAGTCCCTATTTTGTAGCCTGTGCATTTAGTTAGGTTTTCTCCCTCTCTTTTTGTTACAGGAAAAACATCCTGTCTGGATAAAAATGCCAATGCCCCCAGATCTGTAGTGAACTGTAATATTATTTTATGAATTAGTCTCCTAACATTGAAAATAGCTTCATTATACTTTATTTTTCTGTTGTGGCATGGAATACTAAATAGGTTAAATCTTCACTTGAATTATTTTTTTATATAACTCACGATAAACCCCTGGAAAATACCTTCCAGTACACTAAACTGTGATTAAGAATTATTTGGCAGGTGACATTTTGATTCAAGGCAGGAACTCCAGTAATGATACCTTACTTTGAACATGTTTTTATCAAACAGCTTTCTTCTGTAATTGTATCTCAGGCTCTTAAAGATCAGGTAAACTTGAATAAATTATTTTTCAAGACATTTCAAAGAAGAGCCTAAGCTACTTTGCTTTTAAATAAAAAAGTGGAATATCTTAATTAGATTAAAAAAGAATGAGAAAAATGCACAGCTAGAATTGGCAAATTCTAAAATTACAGATTGCAGAGCAATTTTGCCTTGTCTATAATGGGCTTACTCCCCCCCCTACTTTAATTAAGGGCAAATCAAACAACTCCAGTAGTTTCTGATTGCCACTTACCCATACACATAGTCTCATTGAGATCAATGTAATGACTGATGTATGTTTTTAACACTGCAAAATTTGCATAAAGCATTAACAGTGTCTTGTTAAACAACATAAATGAGACTTATTTAGATCTGTTGTTTTTAAAGGTGTTAGAGGGCTTGACAACTAACATCCCACTGACTCTTACTGACACTTAGGTCCTGTTGCCTTTAGAAATATAAGAAGATCTCAGACTAGACAGATGTCATAAAGAAGCACTTCATAGATTTAAGTTCATGTCATGAAAAAAAAGTCTTTATTTCCTGAATTAAAGCAGAGTTGTTCAACAGTATGATGAAAAGTTTGCATTTACTACCTCCTTTGTATTTGTAAATAAAAATAATTAGAATAGTTCCCAAGCTTTTTAACAAGATCAACTTTTAACTGTAATGAAAATGTATTTCTCATGTATTATAACTTGGGATATATTGACTCCCTCCCTCAGAGCACCAGCACTGCAATACCATAATTTAATTTTTTATTTTCTTAAATTTATGGTGAATATACCAGAAGCCCACAGGCACACAGTTCTGTTTTTCCATATACTTGGTATAAATACACAAAAAATGAGGTTACCACTCTCTCCAATTAACATACACATACAACACAGTGATTCTGTCAGCTAGTTGAATTGCAGTTTCCCAGTGCAGACTGGATCTGGATGGGGAGGAGGATGAGAATGCCTCGTTGCTCCAAATCTTTGAAACCAGCAATGGACCAAGGCTTTTTATTGTCATGTGTCCAGTCTAAAATTTCTACTGTGAGGCCTTTGATAATGGAAGAGGAAAGTAATTTATTGATGGGAGCTATTCTTATCAGATCCTTCTCATTCTTGATGCTCTCCAGGTGAGTACTTAAAATTGGTATATGGGGTATCTATTTGTATTCCAAGTTGAACAGAAAGAGCTCAGTTTAATTAAATTATTAATTCCTGTCAGGAACAATGTGATTATGTGCTAATAGCCATGAATCTGCATGGACATGACCATGACTGGGTTTAAATACTGTTGCTATAGTGGGTGACTAGAGCAGTAGAGAAGAAGGAGAGAAAAAGAGGAGGAAGACTGAAGATTACAGCTGTTTCAGGCTGCCAATTTGTTCTCTGGACCTGCAGCACTTACAAGGTGTAATTTTATCAAAAGGCTATTGTGCTTTATCAGCAGATCCTTTTAATCATAAATGCTTAACAGCAAGAATATAATTTCCTGTGAATTTGGGGTGTGGATGGAAGTGGTTACAAATGTTTCCCAAAGTGGTGGGAAAGTAAAAAAAAAATATCCTATTTGTGAATTTTGGTACTCAAGAATTTTAAAATTTGTTGTAAAGATTTAAATATTGCTTCAAGATTTAAATACAACAGTGAACAACATCTCTGTCATTTCAGTATTAGAAAAGGACTTGAGGAATTATTTAGAAATGTATTTAGTTCTTGCATACTTATTTCTGAATATTCTAACAGCATAGTTACAGTTTTTACTTAAGCAGTTTCAAAGTAAAACTACCATTTTGATGACTGCAGAAGTATATGTGCACATATACATTAAATCCAACATAGCAATGTGCACCACAGTAAGCAACAATTCCTTGTCCTAGAAATCAGTGTGTCTAGATAGCTCTATTTGAAGAAACTAGGAACATGAATGGTAAATAACTTAGCAAGATCTATGGAGGAATATCAATAATATGTGTATTCTTTAAAGTCTTCAAATACTTCTTCCAAACACTTGCCAGATTTTGCTTTTTAAAAAAAACCAACACACTTTTGTCCTTGTAATCAAACTTATTCTCTGAATTTAATGCGGCTTTTGACACAGNGCATACTTATTTCTGAATATTCTAGCAGCATAGTTATAGTTTTTACTTAACCAGTTTCAATGTAAAACTACCATTTTGGTGACTGCAGAAGTATGTGTGCACAGACACATTAAATCCAACATAGCGCTGTGCACTACAGTAAGCAACAATTACTTGTCGTCCTAGAAATCAGTGTCTAGATAGCTCTATTTGAACTAACTAGGAACATGAATGCTAAAGAATTTAGCAAGGTCTGTGGAGGTATATCAATAGTATGTGTATTCTTTAAAGTCTTCAAATACTTCTTCCAAACACTTGCCAGATTTTGCTGCTTTTAAAAAAAAAACAAACCACACTTTCGTCCTTGTAATCAAACTTATTCTCTGAATTTAATGCAGCTTTTGACACAATACTTCTTCCAAACACTTGCCAGATTTTGCTTTTTAAAAAAAACCAACACACTTTTGTCCTTGTAATCAAACTTATTCTCTGAATTTAATGCGGCTTTTGACACAGCTGAAACACAAATATAGTAAGAATGAACTTCCATAATGGAATTATATCCTAAACATGTTGAATGAGTACAGGAAAAATTGGTATGTATGTTATGTATGTATGTATTAGGCAATTACTATAAGTGAACAATTCTGTAGGAAGGAAGGAAGAAGCATTTTTTCCCAGTCAACCTAGATAATCTATTTATACTATTTATTAATACTTAGAAACATTTTCTGTTGCCTATAAAATTTTTCTTTCTTGATGCAATATGCATCAACATTGACACCCAGTGGCTAGAGAGACTTAACTCATGTTACTTACTCCTCAACTCCCTTTCTGTGGATGGTTTTAACATATTAAGACCCTGAATTTAATCTAATATCTATATAATTATGCTTACACACATACAGGCACATAGGTCTAGGCAGAGAGAGATTTTCCACTTAATATATGAGTATTAACATATGGAGATATTTTCAGTAGCACAAAATGGCATTTGGACATCCATCTTCTTTTGACATTCAATAGGAATTAGCCCTTGGGCTAACAAACTGTGCCAGTGAAAAATCTTCTCTTAACACACTGTCCTTGTCTGGTTGCAATAAGAAACATGTTCATACCAGTCAAACAGAATTACTCCCTACTAGAATGCAAAGATCCATAAAAACTGCAAGTGCCATGTCAAAAGCATAAAACCAAAGTATATTGATCTCCTTATTTTACACAGATCTCATGTCAGCATGTACATGGATCATGTGAACAATAGTCTCCTAAGATTTTTGTTCTTTAAGCCAACATTATTGAGTGAAAACTGTACATAGATATGTCTGCAAGAAGTGAGGCAATGCTGTAAAATAGAGGAAGAATTTAAAGACTGAGGAGACACAGAAGTGACAGAAATCATCAGGCAGTGAAAGGGAATGAGGTGACTTGCTTCCCTTTGTGGGAATGTTGGAATATGAGCAAGAGTTGTGGCCAATGCAATGACAAGAAAATAGATTCTGGTAAGNGAATTTGAGAAGCAGGAGTAGAACGGAAACTAAGAAAACCACTGTTTTCCTATTATGATGTAGGACTCTGAATAGTAAATACTTTGAGGCAGAATTTGTTGTCTTAGTTTGAATCAAAACACCCCTCATCTCCTTCAGAAGAGTTAGCTGACCTAGACAGTTGCTTTCTCAATAAACTCATTTTCTTTTTATTACAAAGTCTTATAATGAAGAGTAAAGCCCTGCCTCCTGAATATTCTGTCCACATTTCCTCTACCTTCCAAAGTACCATTCTAAATTTCTTGGAATATTGAGTTTTTTGTGGAAAAATTAATTACAATATTGGGAACTAAACTTAATGCAGAATGTAGCTCTTTATGGATGTACTGCTGTTGAGACAGAGAGGAGGACAAAATGGAATAAGAAAATATAGGGACCATCAACAACAGAAATCCAGAGGTAATTTCTTTGTTAATAAGAATAAAGTAAGGTAAAGTATGACAATTCTTTTCAGTAAGTACAAGAGTGACAAGCCTACTGGTCTTTGAGAGACCTTCCACTATAAGGCTAAATTATACTAATATATGTATTATACTGGTAGGTATCTCAGAAAGTGGAAGAGGAGAAGCACAATAATTGAAGTTCTATTATGTAGGTAGCTGAAATGATACTTCTCCAATTTACCTGTTGTTATCCAAATCTTACTGTACCTTCTACCTTAAAAGCCCTCTGCTTTGCTCTCTGATATGGCTGATCTCCCCATGCACATTTTTCAGCAGGTACAGGCAATGAAAAAGGCAGTTCTATCTTGTGCTATGAAGAATTTTTAGGCAAGGTTTGTAAGGAGTCACAATATCACTTAATAGGTGAAGCATCTGAAGGGTTTGTTTTGAATAATAAACCTGCAGTACATGAGTGTTCCTTTGTGTCTTCCAGTAGTGGGTCTGAAAACTTGTGTTATTTCCAGCTACATTAGTTGTTACAGTCAAATGTACACATCTCCCTGTACGTTTTGTCTTTTATATAGCCTTAGGCGACTAAGGCTACAATAGCACTATAATACGAACTTTCAAGAAAAACATATAAGCATTCAATATCTGTTCAACTCAATGTTGAAGGACAACTTTTAAAAACTTTTAAGATATTAGTAAAGCAAAACAATTTATTACAAATTTGCTATTTGCATTAGGTTCAGCTGGAAAAGGACAACTGAAGAAAGCATCGAAGACAAGTTTGCATTGCAAAATGAAAAAAGATCATTAGATGCTAAAACATGAGAAAGATATTAATTCATATCCTATAACTATGAACAGATGTGATCTAGAGAGTAGAACGTGACAGCGTGATGATGCTACTGCAGAGAGAAATTACATACATGTTTGTGCACAGGCATATGTATATAACACCTACAGTTGCTTGGCCAATACTGCAAGTAATTCCAATCAATTAAATATACATTCTGACACATGGACATGACTTTAAACACTTGGCAGACTTTGCTTATATTGTGCATCAAATGTTACTGTTGAATGCATCAATGCCATCTGAGAGCCTTATATCACATAGTCAAGAGGATTTGTCATTAGTGATAGTGTTCTAATTGCATTACTTTTGAAAAATAAAAAGTGTCTTCTGAATATTTTGTCCTGTCTTGAAGAATGTTAGTTAAGTTGCACAGTCATTCTAATTAATTCTTCACTCACTGTTGTAGATTCACCTCTAAATGAGGCTGTTCTAGAATAGACCAACAATAAATCTTGTGTCCTTGCTGATCTTAGTATTAACAGGTCAGCCACTGGCAATGAAAGGCATGCAGATTAGATCCCTGAAATAGTAAATGAGGATAGTGGGTACTTGAAGTGACATATTCATGGATTACCTGATTAACATGAATACAATAACACACACATTTTTTCAGTGTTGGAAAAAATATGTTATATTCAGCAATTAATCATTATTCTTCAAAATCTAATGAGCCCTTAGGAAAAAGACACTGCAGTAGACAGCGTAAGCCGACTAAAAATGCTTAGAGTGTTAGTTATTATCTTTTAAGCTAAATGAAGTACAACTACTCATTAACATATTCCTGCAGTAAGAGATAAATGAGTTTGCCTGTATTTAGAACTTAGCATTGAAAAAAGAAGTGTACTGAATAAAAAATGGACTTATGTTAAGGAAATATAAATGAATGTAGAGAGGAACTGGAGTTTCAAGACCTAGTCCCATATTCCTCTGCATTCCAAGATCACAAGTTGTTAAAAAGCAACATATTGTCAGTGTTAATCATGAGAGAAATTAAAACAAACATTTGAATACAAATAGAGTTCTAAGTGTTCTCCATAAGGCTATTAGCAGGTGTACCTAGGAGGTATACCATTACTAACTGCAGTTAAGCAAAGCAGCTAAAATTATCCGATGAGTGGTGACAAGCAGGAGGCACAAGAGTAGTGATTAAAAAGGAAGTGAAACTGCATATGACAAAGTTAGTTACGTCCTTCCCATTCATGGATCAAACTATGTGAAGTGCTAATGGTTAACTAATACCCATACAATGCTTCTGTTTTATAAATCATATGTGACTTTAAGTTTAGCACATATTACTGCCATTGGAAAAGTATCACAAAGGTGCTTTAGTTGTTTGTTTCTTTTTAATATCCCTGACAACTGTGACTCAATACCAACTGAAGGGGAAAAGAATCTCATATCCCTAATTACAAAACTATGCATTTCTTTAAAATGGTTGAACTTTCAAGATGGTCCCAGAGTTTCAGGCTGCCTGCTCTCTGAGCTAAAGTAATAGCATACCAGCCAAATGAAAGAGGACAATTTTCCCGAGTTTCCTATGGTGGTAGAGTTTTACAGTGTCTGAATTGTATTCTCAGAGGGAAAGGCAGACACAACTTGAGTGAAGTGTAGTAAATTCATTAGGATATTCATGTATCTGCACTGTAATGTCAATTTCAGTGCCTTTATTTCAGCCTTTATACAGAACTTCAGTTTTGCCCTTGAGCCATCCCAGTCAGGGAACCATGGAGTCACCTTTCATTATTTTGCTCCAGTGCTTAAAATCCATTGTGTTCAAAACATACAGAAATGTTCACCAATAGTGATGATTTTTTTCTGTAAAACATGAATGAGAAGGGTAACTTGGTAGTGATGAATATTTTTATCACTTTCAACACTTGTCTTGGGAATCTTCTGTGGCTTTTCCTCTTTTTTTCATGTCCTGGGAAATGTTATGGTTTTTGTAATGTGTGTGGTACCCCTCTCATGTCTGTGGTATGCTTAGTGTGTGGCAGCCCTTTCCCCTGCACACTATTCCAAAAGTCTGATACAGAATTCTTAGATCAAAAATACAAAATTTCCAATAATGCAAATACAACAGTAACCATTTATAAGCTGATGCCAGTCCACCAATTATAATTACATAAAAATAGTGAAAATACTGGTGCAAGGTAATATTGCCTGAAGGAGCAGTAGCATTTGATAGTGCAGAATAGATTAGAATAGACTAGACTAGACAATTTCAAATGGAAGAGATCTCAAACGGTTATGTAGTCCAACTGCCTGACCAAGGCATGTTTTTAAGGCGTTGTCCCAGTGCCTCTTAAACACTGACAGCCTTGGGACATTGAATACCTCTCTAGGAAGCCTGTTCTACTGTTTGATGACCCTCTTGTTAAATAAATGCTTCCTAATGTCCAGTCTAAGCCTCCCCTGGAGCAGCTTTGAACCATTCCCATGCGTCCTATTGCTGGATGCCAGAGAGAAGAGCTCAGCACCTCCCTCCTCACTTCCCTCCTCAGGAAGCTGTAGAGAGCAATGACGTTGCCCCTCAGCCTCTTTTTCTCCAAACTAAACAAACCCAAAGTCCTTAGCTGCTCCTCATGGGATGTTCCTTCCAGCCCTTCCAGCAGCTCTGTTGCCCTCCTCTGGATGCATTCAATGACCTTACTGTCCTCCTTAAATTGTGAGGCCCAGAACTGCACACAGCACTCAAGGCGAGGCTGTGCTACTGCTAAATACAGCAGGGTAATCACCTCTTTTGACTGGCTGGTTATGCTGTGTTTGATGAACCCAAGATGCTGTTTGCCCTCTTTGCTGCCAGAGCACTGGGGACTCTGCCGCTATCTATCTATCTATCTATCTATCTATCTATCTATCTATCTATCTCCTAAAAGCTACTGCTTCTGTTTTCAGTTCTTCACACTAAATGTCACTGTCAGATTCTGAAACAACTTCTTCAATATATTTTGAAAAATTCTCCTGACATTGTATCAAGGAACAAAAATACTATGATGCACAGTGCTTCTAGTCATAACACCTGTTAGTCTTTTATTCACTGGTACCTTGAAACATTTTTTGTCTCTTTTACATTTCTCTTTTGGCAGAAACTAATTGATTTCACAACTTTAAAACTGACAGTAACACTGTGTAATACTTTTGTTGTCTAAGTATTGCAGTGGCACTGGCAATAAGAACAACTACTTTAAAACAGAGAGAAAAAAAATCACAGCATGCTGTTCCTGGGTCATGAAGGTCAGAGATGTAAATGTCCTCTTTCAAGGCAAAAATGCACTCCATATTTTCCATATGAGTGTGACCATGCCACTTCCCCTTGGAATTAGAAGTGAATGCTATTTTCATTATCATCTTTGGCTTTTCATTCTACCTGCTTCATAATATAATTAGGACTATATCTAGTAGCAGCAAGATGAATCTGCAAACCGTGTTGTGCCAGATATACAGAATTGAGCACTGCGTGGGAAATGTAATTGCTGAGCACTCTAAAGAGCATTCACTGCTGTACTCCAAACTGGGAGGGGCTGCAACCATATTAGAAGACAAGAGTAGAGTTAAAGATTATCTGGACAAGTAGGAAAAAAAATAAGAAGGCATTTCTGTGAAAACAAGTGCAAAGTATCATGCTTTCTATGATAGGGATAATCAACTGCAAAGTAGAAGATGGAGAATGCCTGGCCTGGCTCACTGAATCTATCATTCTGCTGTAAACAGGAGGAAGAAAAATAGCAAACTGTAATGGCTATAGTAATACTTCTTTTAATATAAGCTTAACAGAAGTTTCAGTATTATCTTCAGGTGTGGGTAACAGACTGCAATACAGAGAGGAAATTTTCGGTTTGGACAAGGGAAACAGGAATGAGTAGGTTAGAAAACAAGATCTCTGAGAGATGATTACAAACCTTGGGTTGTTTTGTTTAGACCAGTTAATTTATAGCTGCACTACTGAAAACAGCAAAACTGTTTCTTGTCAGCTGACTCATGAAAGCTGTGAGATTGCTCTTACACTGCCGCACTTGTAAAAGTCCCTGCTTTTGGCTTAGACTAGTTGCAACTAACTACTTTGCTTCACAGCTGCAGCAGGCAAAGAAAGGGGAGTTATCCAAGGTGAGCTGATGGGCAGGATAAACACATGACCTGGCACATGCAGCTCAAAAAAGTAGGACGTTTGGGCTGGTTATAAGTCAAGGTGGGCTACAGGCAACGGATATAGTACATCAAAACTGTTAGCCCTAGAACCATCAAGGCCTAGATCATACAGTTAGTCAAGTGCCTATGCATGCAGCAAAACTGGTATTTTGATGCAATCAGGTGGAAAAGCCAATATTTAACCTGTTTCTAAACCCAGGAATGCCTAGGTTTCTTTTCTGGGAAATCAATAAATTAATAAAAAAATCCTGACCCTTTAGAGGAGATGGCAGGGAGAGAGAAGAGAAAATCCAGGATACTGTCAGATGGAAATGTATGTTGTTTCCTAAAAAAACCCTTGGTATGTTAGTTCCCATTTCTCTCTCAAAAACCCCAATCTCTGTCAAGCCAAATGGTTAGGAATAATTTTCATTTTTTTGCAGCTAAGAAGCTAAAGGACTGAGTAGGATGGAATGGCAGATAAATTGTCTGTCTCATTAACAGAAATGCTTGGGGTTAGCAGAGTTTGCAGGGCCCGTAGGAGAAATGCAGTGAAACACACATTTTAACAAGCCCAAAATCACATGCGAACTACTATTGAACCAGAACAAGAAAGGCTGCAGACAAGATGTATAGAATCTGAAATCTGCATTACCCGAATTTGTCACCCAAATTAACTGCCTCTGTGTCTCTGGACTCTCAGCAAGAAGAAATTATTGTAGCTGCTGGACCTAAATCATAGCTGCTTAAAATACTGTGACCTTGCAAAGGAAAGGAAGGCAGTATTTTTAACCTAACCAACAGACTTACTTAGAAATGCAAGTCAGAAATGACCTGCATCTTGCAGAGGTGCACAGGATTTTCACAGTGGTCTGAGAAGGCTTGTGCACCTCTGCTTTAATTATACATCAGCCTTTCAGGTTACACCTATATCAATTGTGTTTGGAAGCCGGCAGAAGAAGGTTTAACTACCTCTTTGTGGCAAGAAGCAATACCCACAGGTGTCTGCTCTTGGGACAGAGATTTTCGGGCTAGCAGTGTTAGGCCAGCTGTGAATAATTAATTTCCCCGGTTCAGTAAAAGAGTAAAGGATATTTACTGATTTATTTTTGTGAGAGTTTTTTGTAGAAGTGGGGTTGAGTAATTCTTGGTGTTTGCATAGGCTCACTTCTGCATATTAAACTATTCTGACCTGTCTAAATATCCTCTTGTACTGCTAGTAGTTTGTATAGAGCAAAAGAGAAGAATAGGACTTCTGACGCCTCTTCTTGTGAAGTAATTGTGTTTATGTAGATTTGGATATTGTTTTGCAGTCAGAATGCTACAGGGCAAGCCCCATAAGAAGGGCAACAAAATGCTACAGACAAACTGGACAATTTAGGGGGATGTATAGCGAGTGTATTTGTGAGGTAAGGCATATAATTTCATGTGCTTCTTCTCTTAGGAATCTTCATAAATTTAATGTATTATATTATTTCTTCTAGAAGTGCTATTTTTTGTGCCATACTTTCAGTTAAAGGCCTATTTTTAGCTTGTATAGACTGGAAATAAAAATGGGTGAGGTAACAGGGATATATTCTTTTTTTCCTGAAAGATGAAATCTTTGACATCACACTAACCAAACATGATTAATCAAGTCTAGAAATGGCTACAGTGAGTGGATGAATGAAAAAAAAAAAAAAAAAGATGAAGACTCTTCTGGTGAGAGAGAACAGCTGATTTAGGGCAAATATTAAAAGTCACTAATTCTAACAGAAGAAATAGGGCATTTAATCTAGCAATCCAGGAGAGCTAATCTAGTAATGGTGAGAGCTATTGTCACTCTGATTTTCTGATGTGTCACTCACATTTTCTGATAAACAGGGAAAAGAAGGAATAGTGAATGTTGTCAGGATTAGAATGCAAATCAATGTTATATTTGCTTGCTTCAGCTGAACAACAGGCTAGTAGATTCAAATCAATGAAATAATAAAGGAATAGTTGCCAAAGGAAGAGATTATATGCAGAAGGGGGACAAACTTCAAAATTGGTGACTAATGTATTTGAAGGGTGAAAGAACAGAGAATGCTTTCTAATTATAAATTAGAAATACAAAGATTGATATATGCCTAAACTAGAGATTATCGTTTCTAGTTATCTGGATAAATAATACAATTCATCCAGCTATTTAACAGCTTCCTAGGCTGAATTTAGATGAGTGAAGGGCGGAGGGTTCAGCTCAGTTTGCCTGACTTTTCAGAATTTCTTCAATAAGGTTTGCACAGCCCGATTATTCCAGAAACTGAGAATCACTCTTAACATAGAAATGAAGAAATCAAATTCATTAAGCTCAGCATGTAGTCTACACATTAGTAATTGTCACAAAAGGTAGTCCTAAAACCAGAAGAAGGAAATTAGTAATTTTGTAAGATGAATAAACAGAAATCTTGTTCAAACAAAAATGCAGGAGTTGAATACATGCTATGGAAGGAGATGGATTGAGCAGGAAGCCACTGCTCTGGAAGTGTCAGAATACAGTGCTTGAAGCAAAAGAGCATTGTCTTGAAAAGAGATGTTGAGGGCTGATTCATAAGCATATTTTTGTCAAGAAAGCCAATTTCCAATCCTCCTGTGCTTTGAATACTGCCAGCTCAATTACTGATTCACAAAGAGAGAAGAGGAAACTGAATAATGAGTTTTGTCTGAGAAAATTTCTTTGAGGAGTAGTAAAGTACAATCAAACTAGTTTTCCTCTAGTCCTACCTCAGATTTTAGTTGTTATATACAGCAATTAGAGAAATGGAAGGAATAAAAGAGAAATTTTCCAGGAAAACACAAATAGACATTGCATACTGAACTGTGTTTTTACTATTTTGAACTTAAAAAGTATGGACTTTTGCAGGTATTAGTAAACTTCTATTTTTGATGAATGATTATTCTTTTGGGGAAGCTTTTTTTCTGCTGCTAAGAACCAGTTCCATTAATTGGAACATAAACTCATTTACTGGGGAGGAACGGGAAACGAGACATTTCTCATACATTCTTGGTAGAAAAACTATAACAGCTAACAAAATTCCATTGCAGCAGATTATACATAATACTAAACCAAGTCCACAAATTATTAATTTTGTAATAGTTGCTGTAGTCTTACTCTGGTATATCTGTCTAGTAGCTGATTTGTACACTAAAGTAATTACAATAGGTAAAGCAGGAGAAATAATTTGTAACAATACCAGTACTTGAAAATAATCTACATAAACCTTAATAAAATCAAT
>VWYH01004779.1:605572-620134 GCA_013399365.1 Pampusana beccarii | reverse complement strand
GGGGCAGAGGGGCAGGATCCCCCTCCAACCTGCTGCCCAAGCTGCTGACAATGCAGCCCAATGCATCGTTACATACACGTCCTGGACCGGCTCAGGAAGCCATCACTCACCCACCTTCTGGCAGTGAGGGCAGGGAAAGTTGTGCGTTGCCGTCTGCAGATGGTGCTCCAGGGCTTCTGGGGTGGAATACTTATTTACACACTTCACACACCTGAATTCGGAGAGAAAGGACAGAGCCTGTGAACGAGGCTGCAGCCAGCAAACCCCACACGGCCCGCAGAGCCCGGGCGGGGCTGCCCAGCTCACCAGCCACCTTCCAGGTTGGTTTTTGACAGGGTCAGTTTGGTACAGACAACACCACCACCCAGGTGCTCCAACACCTCAGCAACCCCCATGCCCAGAACACACTCACACTTAACATCCTTCACCAGGGGGAGATGCTGAGAAACTAGGTGGAGAAGCTTTTAGATTGCTAGTACTCCTCCGCACAGACACCCACAGGAGCACCCAGGCATATATTCCACATTGCTCCCTCACAGAGACAAGCCCTAAGTAACTACTCCACCTTACTTAAAACACCTCATTTCATCTTCTTTGCACAAAGAGAGCAGCTCCCAGTGAAGCAGCTAAGAGTGGCGTTACAGCCCAGCAGCTGCGTTACCCATGGCTGGGGCAGCCACAAGATGACACGCTCCCATGTGGGGTCTCCAGCATCTGACAAAGCTTCAGCTTGTGCCACCACCTCTCCCACGCCACCTGGGCCTTCTCTACCTACCCCACCCGTTCTCACACCTCCTGGCAGAGTTTCTGGCAGAAACCTCCACCAGAGCTGACTGACACTGGGCAATGGGGACACGCACCATCAACGGTGAACGCAAAGGCACTTGCACAGCGTATCTGCTGTGAAACCCCTTTTCCTTAGAACAGACTAAGGCCTCCTCAAACAGAAGCAGGGCTCTCATCTCAAAGATTTCCACTAGCAAGCTGTAGGATGAAGCTCCACAGTGTAAGGACAACTAGAAGCTATGGACTACGCAAGAAGTAGCAAATTATTTATTCCATGAAGCTCCCAGGTGACTCCAGGACCCTCTGGGCTTCCTACTCTTCCTGTCTGTCTCTACAGGCATTTCAAAAGCTCCAGAGAGCTCTTTGTGAACTCCTCACCCCTTCCCTCTGTACTAACAGAAAGGTCTTCCCTGGTAATAGACCCTGTGGCAGCAAAGGGATAGGAGAAACAACTCATTTTACGTGGGCACAGCTTCTACAACCCACACTCCCTTTGCTGCAGGTGTTTAAGAATCGTAGAAAACACGCTGGGCTTTCCTGGGTCTCTTGCCCAGCCCAGCACACATTCAGTTGTGCCCATCTCATTCTTGACTGGTGATAAGAGCATTTACAGTCCTGATCTCAGCCTTTCACTGTTGTTCCAAAAGGTTTCTTGCACTCAAAGTGCTCTGCCCCAGCAGCCCAGTGCAGGGGCTCCCCATTTGCCACCTGGGTGCCCAAAAGAACCGCAGATGCTGGACACACGGCCCCCTCTTCCCTCTAATGTCCCCACCGCTCTCAGCCAAACACACTCAGCACCCACTCACTCCTACAAGCCTTGTGAGCACCGATTGCTACTGTACTTGTACACGGCCACATCCTTCTTGGGGCTGTGCTGGGGCAGCAGGCTGTGGGAGTACTGGTGGACGCCCAGCTCGTACAGGGAGGGGAAATCCTTGCTGCAGAGGTGGCAGCGATAACTCAGCTCCTCCTGGTGGCTCTTGATGTGCTCAAGGAAGCACTCCAGCTTCTGGAAGGTCTGAGCGCAGGTTTTCACCACACACTTGTACACCTGGGCGAAGAAGGGAGAGTGATCGGAGTGGCACACTGTGGGAACAAGCAGGGAAAATCCTCTGCCTCCTTTTTGGAAATTGTTGCCACTGGGTCATTTACAAAAAGAGACCACTGTCCCTTGAGCCCCTGTGCTGGAGGACAGATAAGCTGATGTTACGAACAAAGCAGCGCTGCAGTTCCCAGAGCTTCCCATGACAGCCACGGGGCTGTTAGCACTCTGTCAGGTCACAGCGGTGAAACCCTGCCCTGCGCTGCAGCAAGACACAACGTGGGGGTAAAACATCCCCTTCCTCTGCTGCCCTTCCTCCGAGGAACGGTCTTCAAAGAACAGTGCAGAGCAGCTCAGCATCAAAATGTGGCTGACAGCTCCAGGTGAAGACAACAGCAGAACCTCATGGGAGCTGGACGTTCTGCAAATGCAGACTGTCAGGGCACTCCCCCAAGAAACCAAGGTGGGAGAAAGGGGTGTCTGTATGAGTGCCTAAAACCACCCGAGTGGGTCCACAACACCCCAGCAGTGACTGTCACACGACCTGACAGCTGCCACACCAAAAATTTTGGACTTTGCTTCTTTGCTTCTTCTCTAGCCAGCCAAACCTGCTTGGCTGACTTCTCGCTCAGCAGGGTGGAGGCAGCGGAGCTTTTCAAAGCCACACTGACCATACAGCTGCAACCCAGACATGCAGAGAGCCAAGCAGCATGTGAAGTGTGGGCAGCTTTACAGAGCAAGAGGCTCAGGACAGACCCTGGCAGCTAGTGTGCTACATGAAGCCAGTCCCAACCCCGCCGCCAACGCAGTGCACCCTCTGTCCCTACCTGCTCGTTCTTGTGCTGTGTCATGTGCGATTTGAGCTGGAAGTAGGTGTCGAATTTGCTGGGGCAGAACTGGCACTGGTAAGAGCTATCGATCAAGACAACCTGCTTGGCTTCCAGTTTGCCTGCCTCGCTCTCATCCAAGGGGCTCATGTCTTGGGGTGGTTCTGCTGGGTTCGTTGAGGGCTGAGTCAAACCTGGAGAAAGGGAGAGACAAAGTCACAGCCTGACCATGAGACAGCTCAGAAAGCTGCTGTGCAAGTGCCACGCTGCCAAGACACACCAGGCCTGACTCTGGGGACAGGCTCTTCCTTCCTAAGACAAATTCTTTAGATCAGTTGAATCTCACTCTCTAACGGGATCGCTTTAAGTCTGTCTACAGATTCCCAAGGGCTCTGACTACTCCATCGTCCTCTGCTTGACCCATTCTCTTTTTCCAGGGACACAACTGCAGAGCAGTCAGCAGGGCAGGCCCCTACCGGGGAACCAGAGCTGGATTCACTCCCATCTCCGGCAGGAGACACGAGGTAAGATCCAGCCAGTAGCAAACAGTCCATGGTGTCTGCACAGAGCAGCCCCAGTGGGGCCTTCTACTCGACATGACATTGTCACAGCGTCCTCCTCCCTCCCACTGGGACTGAGGCCACCAGCTGAAAGAGTATCCAGACACAGTCTGCCAGCAAGGAGCTCGCCTCTGCCTTGAGTCTTTTCAGTCAGCTGCTGGGGCCAGACCCAGCCCGGGCATGACTTGCACATTGCAAACAGCCAGAGCACTGGGCTGTGATGCGACTCACTTCTCCAGCGTGCTGCTAAACCCCGTGGGAGGAACACAAACAGCTCCTGCCTCCCCTCCCACCCTGTGTGGACGTGCAGGGATGTGCAGACTCCTCACACCACTGCTCTGCCCCTGGCACGTGCCATCCCCAGGCAGCAAACCTGCGTTCTCCTCGTCCTCTGGCTGGTTGGGATTCAAGGCCATGACCTGCACTGTGATGGAGTTGCGGGAGATGGTGCACCCCAGCCCTGGAGGCCACACTTTATGGGTTTGCATGTGCTTCTTCACATTGGACTTCTGGGCGAAGGCTCGGCCACACACGATGCACTGGAAGGGCTTCTCGCCTGTGTGACTGGAGGCAGAAGGCAGCGTGTCAGCAGCGGGCAGAGCGAGGAGGCAGCACCCAGGCAGAGATGGGGCGGGTGGCTGCTGCAGGACTGTGCTGGGCACTCTGTTTGACTGATCAGCACCCGGACCAGCCAAACAAGGGCTTAAAGACTTGATTAATCGGAGTTAGTGGATTGTGAGAAGCCTGGGGAAACAAGCCTGGTGCACAGACAAGACATTCGTGGTCTGCGGATGACAAGGGATCAAAGGAAGAAGTGGGAGAGCAAGACAGCTCTGCAGCATCAGGACATTCACTGTCAGGGTTTCCACACAGATCTCAGGGACTCCATCACTTTCTCAGAAGTACAACCCTTTTCTCCCACCACCCCTCCCTCCCCTGCAGACATCTATTCTAGCTTGTAGCCCCTGATCTCCCTGAATTTGCTCTTCCCTGTCTGCAACAGAAAGGTCTTTCTACCCTGCCCTTCTGCTGCAGGAGAAAACACAGACTCTAACACACGGCGTCTGTCATGTGAAGAGTCCAGGCTGGGAAGAGGAGCAAAACCACCACTTGTTTGTTCTCATCTGTCCCAAGACCAACAAGCTCTGCAGAGGGAAACTGAAGATTTCACCTGCCTCCTGCCAGACAAGAGCTCTCTTGTAAGAAGTCCCTATATAGACACTGAGCTTGGCCTACGGTTGGCTAACACCATCAAACATGAAGGCTGCAGCTTGCTAGGGAGGGAGAGGAAAGCACAGAGGCAAGCAGCAGGGATGCTGCTGCTCCAGACATCAGGTGACAACAGGCTTGGCTTTCAAGGTCTCATCAGTGAGGAAAACAAGTCTCCAGTTGCAGCCCATAATCAGCAAGAAGATTACATCCACTATGCAGCCTTCACCCCAGCCACTGGGGAAAAGGTGTCCTGGAGGAAGGGGGATGAAGAATCACCTCCCAGCACTGCACAGATTCTGGGACGTGACAAACACAAGGTCTACTGGGATGTGCAGGCTCCCTCAGAGTCTGGGCTGGTGGCACCGTTACCTTCTGATGTGCTGCTGCAGGTCGAAGTTCTTGGTAAAGGCCTTGTCGCAGTAAGTGCATTTCAGCTTGGGGGACTTGGGTTTGCCTGAAAGAACAAGAGCGCACACAGGAATGAGAACATGTGGCACAGCACTGTCACCTCAAGACACGTCTATTCAGGGCCAAGAATAAAGGGCTTATGAAAGGATAAGATCTGCCTGGCCAGACTGGGCGCAGGTTATGGGCACAAATATTTATTTAACGTAGCCTGAGCTAACTCTAGAAGTCCTGTGGAGAGTAGCAATGGAGGGACAGGGCATCCCCTGCAGGTACTAACTGCTCCAGGGATCCTTCCAGCTGTGCAACACAGCACCTACTTCAAAGGCACGTTGGGCATTGGGAAAAGACACAAGATTAGCGGGAGGAAGGGCCCCAGGTCTGTCTGTCTCCCATGAACTCCCCAAGGTCAGCCAGAGCACTGGCATCCAGAAGATCCGTCAGCCACATCTTCTATCTACTGTGATGGGGTATAAACCAACGGAAAACAGCAGAATCGTGGGCTGTTCTGGGAAACTGGGCACTGAGAGCTGCAGCCTGCGTGATCATTCACACCTCCGCAGCTGACATTGAAGCCCAGTGTCTGTGTGGCTCTAACTGCGGAGAAAGGGGTGGCAGTTTTCCTCCCTCTCAGCCTGTCCCTGTCCCTCAGCAAGGTTTGCTCATATCACACCAGAACGGGCAGGCTCAGCAGTGGAGGATCTGACCCTTTTTCATCCTGGAACGGAGCACACCCCTGTCCTGCCTCACCTGGGGACAGGTGTGTTTACATCCCAGGTATTGAAATACATGGCAGGGACAGGCCTGCTGAGCCTTTGGGAAGAGTCTTCATGGCCAGACCACATCCAGCCCACCTCCTGTGGCCAGGCAGTCTTCCTTGGGTTACATGGACCAATCTCTAACACTTTACTTGGCAGGATCTCCCTATTTCAGGTGTGATCCCATAGGCATGCAGCTACACAGATTTAGCACAAGCTTGCCCACGTGGCAGAACGGTGAAAGTCCTTCACACGCGCTCAGAGGTGACGGACAAGAAGAATGGCCACAATTTCACCTGCTCTTGATAGCCTGGGGCAGAGTATCGTGCTCCTCCTCTGGTGCCACCCCATTGCACCTGGAGAACCTGTAGCTCAGGAGCCCACTGCAGGACACGCGCAGACTGGTGCAGACAAGCGCTGTAATGACACCTACCTTCCTGCAGCCCGCTCTCGTTTTTGCAGCGCCGACTTTTGGCAGCAGAGGCAGATTCAAAACCAACCACGTCGCCTCCTCCTGCGCTGGTCAGAGGTGTCGGGGTGCTGGTGCTTTTGGGCTTGAAGCCCTGTTTCCCAGGGCTGTACACAGGAGGGGTAGGGTACACAGGACTCTCCACACACTGGCTTGGTACCTGCAAGAGTGCCATTGATCAGAGGAAACAGCTTTGCTACACAGAGTCACACTGTGTCCTGCCCTCCATCCCATTGCCACACCAGGCTGTCAGTCCGCATGAGTTTTCTGCCTCCTGCCAAACTGGATCAAATTTCTGGTTCCCCAGCTACTTGTCTCTAACTAAAACAAACACCTTGCACAGTGTGAAAACGTCCTGCTGAAAATCCCAACTATCCAAGAGTCATTACAGCAGGAACACGGCAGCAAAGAAACACTCTGAAGGAGCGGTGGAGTCCCTCATCTATGTCTTACGCCTAGAAGAGTTTCTCCTGGCTCTGGAGGTTACCAGAATGAGCAGCCCTGACCCTGTGGGTTGATGTGGTTTGAGGGAATTTCTCTTGCCCACCCCAATAAAATAACACACAGCATGAAGTATCGAACATCCCGCTCCATTTCTGACCACTGACACTTCCAGATCAGATGCCAGCAACAAAAATAAGGCAGACAAACCTCTGCCACGCTGTTTCTGTGGTGAATGGCAACGTTAATGTGGAAGCTGTGAACAGCTGACCCACTGGTAAATCGAGCCCTGCCTGTGTCTCTCTTTAGGAGCAGCTGCCTTGTCAAGCCTGTCGATATTTAGACTGGTTTTTTTCTCTCCACTTAAACCTGCAGTGCACAGGGCAGTGCTCTGCAGCCCCCTGGGAGGTGAGACACTCTCCTCAGCTCCCTCTCACTCCCTACACCTGCACGTATCCCTCGACCACACGTCTCCTAAGCCCACGCCAGCCAAGCTCTCCGTCCCTCTCAACCATTTCTCTTGGTCTCAGAACCTCCATCACCTTGCCAACATCCTTCTGTCCAGCACCTTCTCCCAGAGGAAACAATCATTGTCAAATAACTTAATACATTTCCCCAGACTCTAATTCTGCATTTCTAGTCCAGGTGACTCCCGAGCAGCCGTGCCTGTTGGCAGAGGCCCTGGAGGACTGAGGCCCTGCAGACAGCCCCCGGCCTTACCTCCATGGGTGGGTAGGGCGGCATCCCCAGCGTTGGGATGTCCACGGCGCTGTTTGCTGCCATCGGAGCTGGCGCACTGTACACCTCCACCACACCACCGCCAGCGCTGGGCTGCCCCGGAGCCCCCAGGCTCGGAGGAGGAGGTGGTGGAGGCTGAGGAGGGGGTGGTGGCGGGGGAGGCGGAGGCGGGGGCGGCTGGGACAGGTAACCAGCCCCAGCGTGCATACTCAAGCTGCTCTAAAACCAGAACGAGGAGAGAGACAGACAGATAAATTGTTGAAAATGCAGCAGCAATGAGTTGGAGAGGCTGCTCCCTCACACACGTCCCCAGTCCCAATTCAAAATGGTACAGTGGTAATGTCCTGACAACGCAGCCCTGTCCAACCGCCAGGCTGGACCACACTGTGCTGGCATGACCTGCCAGTAGACATCACCTCACAGAATCACAGAACGTCAGGGATTGGAAGGGATCTTGAAAGATCATCTAGTCCAATCCCCACTATGAAATCTCCTCCAAAATCCAAGCACTCAAGCCCCACTGCTTTTTATTTTTTTTTGCTTTGTTTTTAAAGCTTTTAGTCCTGGTTACAAATAAGATTTTCAGAGCATGGCAAGTGCATATGGCCCGTCCAGGCAAGGGGGGAACCCAAAACAACCATCCCAGGAGGACAGGAATCCATGGGCCAAACTGACAAGGGCTCTGGAAGCCAATCTTTGTGTGTGGGTGCAACAAAAAGCTGCAGAGACCACGTGACAAAGATTTGGGCATCCAGCAACAAGGACACCAGGAGAGAGCAGGCCCTGGAGCTGTCCTGTCATTTACCCATCGCTCCTTCCCGAGCCCGGCTGTCACCTTGAGAGGTGCCTGAGCTTCAATAGGGAAGCAGATCTGTCAGTCTGACTGACCGACAGGACTCTCCTTTGCAAGTACGGCCCCACGTGTGCCCCTTACCTGCACCGGGGGCTGCACCGTGGGCATGGGCTGGTCCAAGGATGTAAAAGCAGACATGGCAGACATCAGCACCTCATCGCTAACTAAGATGTTCCCCTGCACCAGGGTCTGGATCAAAGGTGATGGGGGAACGGTGATATACGTAGAAATTTGCTGAAAGGAAAAAAAGATGCATTGTTAACCAGCAACAGGACAAAACAATAAACAAAAAATCATGGCACTGCTTTTCACTGAACCTCAGAGTCACAGTAATTATCTACGGCTTCCTGCTGAGTCCACGGTAGTTTCTAGCTGCAACATTACGGCAGCTCCAGAAACATTCTTCAAAAAAAGAGGTAAAAAAGATCACAGTGGTTTGAGAAAGTGGCCACTGGTTACAATTCAAATCAGGGGTTACTAAACAAGATCTGCAGGACAAACTGGTGGCAGACAAGTTCAGGCCTTTCCTGGGTGCTTCCCCCAGCTAGAGATGCTGGAGAACTGGGGGAGGCTGCTCTGGCTGCAGACGCTAAACATCAGGCTCATCTCTTCAGACTGGAGCCAGGTTATAGGAGGGGAGGGAGACTGCCCCATTTTCTGGGTGGAAACAAACTACTTTTGCAGCCCTGGGCAGCACCATCCACTGGCACTACATTAATTTGAAAAAAAAGTCTGGTTCAAAGCACTTTGGAAACCACCACGACTGCAGGCGCGGTACATCATGCACAAGGGACTCGCTCCTGAGAAGTCTGTTGGGAAGAAGAGCTACTCCAGAGAGGATATTTGCTTAACGCTCGTCACACCACATTAGCCGAGCTTCTCTGTGGGAGGCTGAGAGGAGGGACGCAGGGGTGAGGCTGCCAGATGCTGCCTCCTCTCCTGCCCACGAGCCAGATCACAGCCCAGGGCACAGCGAGGACCGTTCCACCCCGAGCACCGCACAGCAAGCACCCAGGGACGCGGCCAGCTTGCCAGGCCGTGACACCGGGGCTCTCCAGTACAACCAAAGCCTGGCTGTAACAGAGACACGATACAAACCCCCCCTGTTCTGAAAAACACAGCTACCAGAGGATACCTCACCGCAGGGGACCCAGCAGATTTAACCATGAGATCCAACGCCAACAGGACTGCAGCTGAGCCTCCCAGTAGAGAGGTCAGTCACGAGGCATCACTGATCTAAACAAAAGCAATGCCCAGAGTAACCCAAACCACGGCAGTAGAGCAGCAGAGCCTCTGCCCGCAGCGCGGTACCTGCCGGCTGGCACTCGGAGCCTGCTGCACCGACGTGATGGACGGGGTGTACACGCTGTTGTTGGCCAGCGAGACCGTGGAGAGGGAAGGGGCATTTCCCTGGCACTGCTCTCTCTTGTGGGTCATGAAGGCAGGCAACGAGTTGAACTGCTTCTTACACTTCCCACAGAGGAACACGTCTTCGTCATCTGCAATTAAGAGGACCAGATCATTGCTCAAGGCTTTCTTCTGCATTCCCCGGTGCTATAACCAGTAACCAGAGCCGTAAGAAAACAGACACCTTTTGGATCTTAGCACCTCCAGGATATCACCATCAGGAGAGATCACCTGCACAGACCAAACTGTCCCGCCTCCCCAGTCCCAAACTCTCCCTAACGCCACTGATGCGATTGAGCCTATCTCCCAAAATCCACCATCTCCTTGTGAAAAACTGAATCCCATTGTCTGTCTTCTCATTCCAAAGACATGAACAACCAACCCAGACTTGCTCTTGTAGCACCCTCTGCTCTTAGTCAAAACAGCTTCTTCCAAAGCACCTGTGTTATGCCGGCTGAGGCAGATTTTATTACTCAGGTTGCACAAAGGAAGAGAAGTAACTTGGATCAGGGCACAGCTTTGTGTCAGACTGCTGGTCTTTGGCACTTGTGCTTGACATTGGAAGCAGGAAGAAGACAACCCAGTTACCACGTCCTAGATGAAATCTGCAGCGTTAGCAAACCACAGAAGCACACACTGTTCTGCACCTCACGAGGCTCTACCTCCTGCCTGACTCAAAGCTCCAGCAGAACATTTTTGGGGACACAGACTGTAACTCCAGGGGATAACTCGGTACCCACCCAGCGAGTCCTGGTCAAGCACTGTGAGTTTTCACATGCACATGAACAACCAGCTCCCGTATTCATTCACAGAGGTGCGATACTTAATGACTGGAGTAGTTGTACATCCCCAGATAAGGGATTACATAAAAAATGTGAACAGTAACAAGCACTAGTGGCAGGGAGAGCGGCTGCTCCCTCCTTTCATGCCTTTATTAGAAAAGTGTGGTCAAGTCATGACCACCTCCAAAAGCATCTCTGCTTGCTTGGGCACTTGCCCTCTTCCTCCTGCACTGCCAGCTGCTCTGACAGTCACGAGTGCACGCTGTAGGAAGAAACCTGTGGCTCCTGCCCCTCTTCTCTCTCTCCTGGTGCCACCAGGACTCACCCATCGACTGGATGGCGGTGGACGAGCTGACACTTTGAGCAGATGGATCCGCTACGCCTCCCTGACCATCCAGTAAGGACTGCACAGCCAGCACCGTCTGATTGTCCATTCCTGAAAGGAGACAAGCACGGATGGTAAATTGAGCACGGCCCAAACATGGAGAGCTCACGAGTCATGGGGGAAGCTGCTCGCCAGCTGCTGCTGTCTTCTCCCGCAGAGCCACTCTCGCCTTCTCATCCCCCTCCGCTCCACAGCATTAACTGTCACCTAAAGCAACGCTCCCACCTGCCTCTGCACGCTCCTTTGATATAGCGGGGGAAGAACAGCAAGGAAAGCTCAAAGAGGGCTTGGGTTCAGGCATTTGCTGCAGAGCAGAAGGATGCTTACAAATGGGGGTATGAAAAGAGCTAGGAAGTAGCTATTTGGGATATCACAGACCAGCTGGGGTAGCAGCCTGGGTGGATCTGCCTGGGGACAGTGTGACACAGGACAGACACTGCTGATCTTGCTGATGACAAAATCCTTGGTGTGCAGCGACTCTCTCTCAGCAGCAGTGTTAGAAATGCCTCCCTGTTTTCAAGACCAGCATTCCCAGATCTGATCAGACACAGGGATATGAACTACAGGAGGATTTAAAACCAGCTTTAAGAAGGAAATAATAAACGTGGGTTCCTGGGAGATGCTTTGGGGGGGGGAACCTGCTCAGCCACCAGTTGCCACCCCAGTATTGGGACATGCAGGAGAGCAAGACTGTGGCTCCCCCCACTCCTGGGACTGCTCCTCCATGGGCTCCTCTCAAGCAAGAGCTGCTGGTCGCTCTCTCTCGTTTCCATTTCCCTCAGGACTCCAGGAGAGCACACACATCCAGCCAGATTTGCTGTCAGAGTGAGCTCACTTGCTTTGGCACAAATATTTTTTGCTACAGCTAAAATGTCCTAAAATATTCCAGACAAATAGAGGGGATGGGGACTGCTCATCTAGGGAGACAACCTGGCCAGCAGCACCTAACTGATGGATCAAGTCTGACACACTCTATTTAGAAACCAGATGTAAAGACGCGTAGAACAACCTGATTATGGAAAAAACATAGTGAAAAGGGGTGTTTTTAATGCACCACTCCTCCCTACCATTCTTTTAAGACAAGGAACCCAAGAATAAAACAAATTGCATGCCAGGGTTGTATGTTCTACCTTGTGGGTTAAAGGGAAAAAAGAAAGGTGGGAGTTGCTTTTCACTTTTCTTCAAGATCTTTGTGGAACAAAACTGTAACGCTCCGAACTCAGAATTATGTGCCATGGTAAAAAGAAAAATCTATCAGTCTGATCATTTCTGAGCAGTGAGGCGAGGACAGCTCCTGACCAGAGGTCACTCAGCAAACGGCACCAGGAAAGGCAGCGAAATGCCGTAACAGGTGACAGCAAAAAAGAACCGCAGCAGCAACCGCTTCATCTTCCCATCGCACGTTCCTCTTGTCGTTTTAAACTTGCTCCCAGACAACCAGGACATTACGTTCCCAACAGGGAGCACCCGCATAAGCCACAGCACTTTAAAGATACTCTGCATACTCACTTCTCCTACATCTCCAGTGTGAAGCAAGTAACACCATGACTCCTTGAGCACCTTCTTTATCATTTCACCTAGAAGAGGTTGCAAACACCGCACGTGGCCCTGGCAGAGAGGCGAGTGCCGCTCTGCAGCTGCTGGGGAGCAGAGGGCACGAGCAGCTACTGGAAAGCAGTGGATGATGCTGCTTCACATGCTACCACAAAATTCCCCCTGTGCCTATGGGAACCCTTCCACATAAATCACAGGGAGGTGCAGCAAAGCTGCAGGTCCAGTTCTGCAAGCCCTGGCTCGCACGGAGAGCCGCAGCACAGCCCTGCAGGCGGAATGGCGCTGGAGCGCTCCTGGGGGGATCTGCTCACACCGATCGAAGCCCTGCTTTCAAATGGACCTCCTCTCCCACAAACAACCTCCTGGTCAACTGCAAAGGCAGCGCTGCAGGCTCTTGTTGGCACAGACGAACCGGAGAGTGAAACAGAGCATTCTGCAGCAGAAGTAAGCCAGCAGGACACAAAAGCAAAAGGAGGATCAAAAATTCAAGTTTCTTATATTATGGGGATAATTAAGAACAGTTTGCATCAAGAATGTCACTCTTGATGTGCCCAGCACCAGACAACTGGGTTTCCTTCTGGGACGTAGCCAGATCTTCCAGATAAAAAAGCCATATGATTGCTCGATCCTGCTCACAAGAAGCAGCTTCGGGAGAGTCCAGGACCTGAAGACAGGTGACAACGATGCAGCAGCATCGTCAGTGTTACATTCAACCTTCTGCCGGAGAAAAGTGGCCCAGGACAACAGAAATACATTGCTCTTCATTCATTCGGCATTTTGTGCAAATGTCCATGGACTGCCTGCAGTTTCACAAGGCAAACGCACGAGGGAAATCGCAAAGTTCAAGGTTCAGTAACCCACGAAGGCAAGCAGGCAGTTACGTGGTTACACGGATGCCGTTCACAGCCATCTACGGACTACAGGAGAAAGCTTTGGATCGATCCTGCACTCACTTCTCTCAGTTTACAGGGGGAAACAAGACCGCCTGTTTCACCCAGGTGCTACTTTCCCCTCATGCCCTGAATTTTAGGCATCGAGTCTTTTTTTTCTGACAACACAAGCACCAGGTGCTTTAGTGGCGGCTGAAGATGCGTCTCTGCCTCACCGCACCTGCTGAGGCCACGGCTGCTCTCAGCACCGCACACAACTGACAAGTCACCATCGACTTGTAATCAAATCAACAAAACAAAACAAACGAGCTCAGCTACTAAAAGCTGCCAATTATTGTGGGCTTAAAAAAAAACAACACACGTTTTTTCTTAATTTGATGAAATGTTTCGCGCTCCTGAATTCTGCGATGAAACCCACACAATGAGGAGCTGATTGCAAAGAGGAAATAAGGAACCTGATTATACAGAGTGCTGTCAAATGCACCAAGTAACCTGACAAAATAGAGAGAAACATTTCTTCTTTGCTCTTCTTTCTGCCGCTGTGATTGCAGATGCTGTTTGCAGAGCACAGGGTGATGATCCCAGCACAAGGCCTTTCTGTTAGCGGTGTTCCCCCATGTAAAGGAAAATACGTGAGTAATCCAATTTAGGAAATAAATGCCTTGTGAAATAGATTTTCTCCAAATGGGCTGACCCTGAGCTCAGTGTCAGGCTGCCACAGCTTAGCACATCCAAGAGTTCCCCTCTGATGGCACTTGCCTGTAACACACAGTGTCCCAGCACTAAATTGAGACGAACACAAGCGCGACCCGTTCACCTGCACAGCAGACAGGTGTGGGGAGGATCAGGAACCCCAGTACACAGAGCATGGTGGGGTCCCAGAGAGCTGGGCACAGAGACTGGGACTGATGGGAGGGTGAGGGGCACATAAGTGATGGGGGTGCCCTGGGGACTGGTGATCCCCTTCACTGGGCACAGAGACGGGGTGATGGGAGTGCCACAGTGTGCAGGGCACAAGGGCAGGGAGGCCATGGGGTGCCCGGGATGGGGGGCACAAGGGCAGGGAGGCGATGGGGTCCTGGGGTGGGGGTACAGTGGTAGGGAGGCAATGGGGTGCCCGGGATGGGGGGTACAGGGGTAGGGAGGTGATAGGGTGCCCAGGGTGGGAGGTACAGGGCAGGGAGGCGATGGGGTGCCTGGGGTGGGGGCACAAAGGGCAGGGAGGCGATGGGGTGCCTGGGGTGGGGGCACAAAGGGCAGGGAGGCGATGGGGGGCGCGGAGCACCGGGCTATGGGGGGCTGCTCGGTGTGCAGGGCAGCGGGCCGGGCGGTGCGAGGTGCCCCGGCGCATGGGACGGGGGTGACACGGGTGGCGCGGGGCACACGCCGGGGCACGGGAGGTGACAGGGGTGCCCCGGGTGCCGGCGGAGGATGCCCGGAGCGCTCCCGCCCC
>VWYH01004779.1:592643-605431 GCA_013399365.1 Pampusana beccarii | reverse complement strand
ACCGGGAGCGGCGCCGCCGCCCGCCGCCAGGGGGCGCCCTCCGACCGCGGCGGGGCCCGGGGAGAGCGGGAGGGGCGAGAGAGCGGCCCGGAGGGGACCCGCGGCTCTGGGCAGAGACACCACGGCCTGTACGGCCGGGCCTGGCGGGGCTCTCGCGTTTAACCGGGGCCGCGGCGGAGCGGTGCCTCTGGCAGCGCCGCGAGGGTCCGCGGAGGCCGGGCCCCGCCGAGAAGGGCGGGAACTACACAGCGGTCACACCTGCCCCGCTCAGGCTCCCGGCGCGACGCCTGCGAGAGCCTTCGAAGCCCCCGGCCCGCGCCCCTGCCGCGGAAGGCCCGCGCCCCCGGCCCCATGACCCGCTCCGCGCCGAGCAGCCCCCACGGGCCGAGAGCTGCGACCGCTGCCCCGCCGCATCAGCGGGGGACATGGGCGGCACGGCAACCCATTGGCTGCAGGGTAAACGCTCTCCACCGTGAGCGCTTGAGCTTCTGTCGCCTATTGGCCAAGAGCGCCGATGGACAGCCAAGAGAGCCTATGTGCACGGTGGGCGGTGCCCCGCCCCCGGAAGCCTGCTCGCTGCCGGCAGCCGCGGCGGGCGGTGCGCGATGGCTGGGAGTAGGGCCGCGCTCCGTGCGGTGCTCCGCGCCGCCAACGCGCTCCTGCAGCAGCGCCGGTACCGCGCCGCGCTCGCCGTACTCAAGGGCTTCCGCAACGGGGCCGTGTGAGTGCGGGGGAGGCGCTGGAGGGGGCGCCGGAGGGGGCGCCGGGCCCGGGATGGGTGGACGCGGACGGTGTCTCGGTTGTGTCTGGGCTCAGTCGCCCCGAGGGCTGTGGCAAAGCCACCGTGTGCCCTCCTGTGCTGTGAGGAGGCTGGGGCTCTTGTGGTACAGGTTCGGGAGAGGCGTTTCCATCTCCCTCACCAATCACCCGGGTTTTAACGGGGTTCGGGGTCCCATTTGGGCCTGGCTTGTTGGGTTGTGTGTTCTGTTAAGCCTGGGCTCCGGGTTCGTTGTGCTGCTGCTGGGCTGACTTAAAAGTAATATGTAGTTACTGAAGCAGCATCTTCTATCTGTCAATAGAATATAAATATAATTGCTTGACAGCAAGATACAAAAAGTTTGAATTATCTGTTCCTTTTTGCAGTTACGGGGCAAAAATTCGTGCCCCGCATGCCCTGGTGATGACATTCCTGTTCAAGAGTGGAAGGTACAAACCCTAGTTCTGTGTTTCTGTGTCGCTGCTTAGAACGTTTTCATTCAAGCATCCAATTCTTCATGTTTCCAGAGGGCTTCAAGAGCAGAAAGATGCGTGAGCTGTGGTTGTAGCCCGTTGTTCTGACAGTTACACATATGCGCACACATACACAAATACACATGCTCAGGGTTCAGCCACTGGGCAATGGTGATGAGAACCAGAGGAGAAATCAGCAGGAGCAAACAGCAGCACTCTGCTCTGCATTCCAATAAGGGAAGCCAAGCTACAGCAGAGCACGTTGTGGCTTTCCCTGCTTATGCCAGAGGTTTGCACTTTGGCAAAAAGTAATTAAAAAATAATGGGGGAAAAAAAAAAAGAAAAAAGGGAAAGGGTTCCTTGATTATTCGTAGAATTAGTCAAAAGCACAGCCCACAGTCTAGGTAGAGCTTTTCAATATATTCTGATGTGTGAGCCAGAGGTGAAGGACTTGTTCTCCTTCACAAAGCAGATGTTCTATGGGGTACCCAACCTACCAGTCTGACAGGCCAGAGGGGTGGAGTGTGCAGGCTGAGGGACTGCAGTGGTTTTGCCTTTTTGCTCTTCTAATTGTCTGTTTCTTTTCTTCAGTTTAAGAGAGAAGTTGAAATCAATTGCTCAGGCTACGTACACTCATTCTCGGAACTTGGCGTATTTTGTGTTCACCTACAAAGGGTTGATGGCATTACAGTCCTGGCTACAGCAGAAAAAAATTCCATTTCATTCTTTCCTTGCAGCCTGCATTGGAGGTTGGCTAGTGTTCGGTGAGAACAATCCCATCAACAGCCAGGTAAATGCGTTTGTTTAAAGTTTCCTTGTCAAAAATCCCAACAGATGCATGTTTGTGTGCCAAGGAAGTGGTTGGTATGGCCTGGCATGTTTCTGGTCATTCTTACCATGTAGTGTTATTCTTTTATCATATTCCTCTTTGCACAAGGTCTGGTTTTGGCTGCTCTGTATTCAAATCCTAGCGGTGGTCGTGTGTCTCTGTGAACAGTGTGTGCAGTTTGAGAGCGAAAAGCCCAGCTTTACCTCCAGAGTTGCACTCATATACTTTGGAAGGTGGGCGGACAGCCACGCAATCCAGAGCCGTTGGGTCACCCCCCCCTGTCACTGGAGCTGGGGTAACTCCTGCATGTGCCCCTCGCTTGCAGGACCAAACCCTCCAGCTCAAATGTGAGTGCAAAGCACGGTCGGTTACTGAGCCAGACTTAACTGGTTAAACTGACAACAGCTGCTCAGGGCAAGTCTGTTTGTTAACACTCAGTCACACATTAATCAGTAAATAAAACTCACAGATGTAGATTAATCAAAAGTGTTTTAATTACGCAGTGCCCTGCAAGAGCACACCTCCCGTCTGGTTTTACCCTGTGTCCAGCCTACCGAGCGTGTCTGCCGGGCAGGTCAGTGTGACTGCTCTGTCAGCTGCTCCGGGACTCTTCTATCGGCAGCAGCATCTGAGGTGGCAGTGACTGAGCAAAGTTGTTGTGCAACAGCAAAAATACATTGCATCAAGCATAACTACTTGATTGCTAAATTAGATCACAGCAGAGAAGCAGGACTTTGGGGGCAGAGGGAAGACACGAACATCTCCAGTTATAAAGACTGTTTGATACATGAACCTACGGCCTGTTTGATGTTAAGTGGGGTGAATTGTTTCCACTCCTCTTGCCTGGCTTGTAACTTCTAAATCGCTTTACCTGGCCAGTATTCGCCTAATGTCCTTCGGGTTTTCTCTTCACGCAGATCATTATGTACCTGCTGTCTCGCATCCTGTTCGGCTTGTCTCGGCTGGCAGTGGAGAAGGGCTACGTCCCACAGCCAAAGCAAGATCCCTTCCCACTTGTGTCTGCTCTGGTATGGGGGACAGTTCTCTGGCTCTTTGAATATCACCGGGAAACTCTGCAGCCTTCTCTGCAGTCCTCCATGACCTACCTGTATGATGACAGTAATGTATGGCATGACATTTCTGACTTTCTCATTTATAACAAAAGGACAGACAGCAAGTAGGTGGTTCCTTGTAAAAGAACTTTGAATGGGATGGCACCTTCCAGCAGCTAAGGGTAAAGGTTATTCTGTTGCTTTTGACTGGTGATTTTTTTTTTTTTTTAATTAACATCTATCAACTACAGTTGCCTCTTGCATCCTGGCCAAAATGTTTTGATTAGTCTTCTCTTGGCTCTGTTTAGGGCAAGTAAATACCCCACAGAAACTTGTTGCGGTCTGCAGTGAGAGTAAAATGCTTTGGGAATCTTGAGTTAAAGTAAGTCTTTTCTTTGTTTGTTTAAAGAGGCCTTGTTTTCTCTACAGGTATGTGTTTTCATTTTTTAAAGACACTAAATATACTTACAAAATGACAGCCTAACAGTAAGTGGGGAGTATGTCTAATCATGAAAAAGAATGTTCTGGGGATTGTCTGAATGCTCACAAGACAGAACCAGTTTTTGTGCTGCTGTTCTCACCGTAGTGTGATGGGAGTGAGGGACCTGCTCAGGTCTGAAAGCTGGAACATCATTTCTCGATTTCTGGGGATAACTGGAAATCTTGTTTAAACTATTACAAGGACAGTTGTGTGCTCCTTAAGAGAATTTCTCTGCGGTTTTCCCCTCAGGGAGACAATAAGATATATGAGAATACAACTGTTAAGATAATCTGGTACAAGCCTGGTAAATCAGGCTCAGAAGGACTTATTTTTCCTCGGTTTCTTTCATGCATTTGGGCTGAATCTGTCCCTCTGCAAAGTGCACTAATTAATACTGTGTAATTATTTTAAACTTACTTGTAAAGTTTTTAAAAGCTTCTTGAACTAAATACCAAAAACAGTTACGCAACTTAAGCTCCTTTGAAAACAGGCTGAGGCGCGTTGCACGCCCTCGGATATCACACTGGCTGCTTTATACGGAGAAACAAGCAACACTTTTAACAAGCACTTTTATTTTGGTGGAAGATAAGCACATGGGTTTCTCTTAGGTCCGGAATCTGCCCTCGGCGGCAGTGCCATGTGTTAGCTGTAATCAAACTGAACGCACCTGTAGTTTGTGCAGCCTTGTTGCTGAGCCAGGTTGAGGCCACAGATGAAAATACAAGTGAATCTTCGTCTTAAAAATACACTGCTGAGCCCCGGGGATAGCGCAGCATGCACTTGGACAGAAGATTGACTAGATGGTTGAGAAAGAACAAAAATTCCTTTAAAATAATAAAACAAACTGTTAATAGTACAAAGCACTTACACTATACCACTGTTATAACACTATACCATTCATTCACTTAATGATGTATGTTAAAAATACCTTTAAATAATTTCTGACACAATGGCTTTATGTGGTGATTCACAGGAGCGTCACTAGGCACCCTGTGCTAACCATTCCCTTTTGTCTCAATCAGGACTATTTTATTAATTCCTTTTATACCTCTCATTTTAAAAAGGTTAGTTCTCCCTGTCCCCATCCACTTTTCCATCCTGACCTGACCCTGTAGTTTCCTAATCCCCCTGATGCTGTTCTTCATCATCTTTTGCAGTCTCCAGGCTCTGGGACTTTGTTGTATTTTATGGTAGGACTGAAACAGTACATGTAAGTTCAGGTAGCTTCTGAGTAGAAAAAAAAAAAAAAATCTCCATTTCTTCTTAAATAATTTTTTCATGTCCTCTTAAGCTCTTTTATTACTACTTTGCATCTTCTGAGTGCTGCTTTGCTCTGTTTTTCCACTCTCTGTGTCAGCAAGAGAGAGAGTTAAATGTTCCCATCCCCATAAGCTGGTGCTGTGATGTTTGGGATCGAATCGTGTTCCGAGTGTCTCAGATCGAGTAGGAATAGAGTCTTCTCGCTCTTGAACTGAATCTAATGCTGGATCTCCCTGTGTTCACGGTGAGATCTTGCAGGTGCTTCGTGCTTATTCCATGCAAATCCGTGACATTTATCTCTGGTGCCCACAATAACTGTCCACGGTTACCTGCGACTTTTAACGTCACCTGCTGTTACAGTCTGTACTGGGTACTTGAATTTGCATACCAATCAGTAATTAATCAGACCCCAGGAAAGCTATGAAAGCTAGGAATTGGTTTTGTTCCTTTGCAGTTAAATAATTTGGTGCAGATAAGCTTAAAGATTCAAGTGCAGAAAAAATACTGAGGCTGCAGGTGAGGTCTGATTTCTTTATAAATACTGTGCCTTTATTTGCAGCACTGCTGGATATTTGAAGCAGCATGAGTGCAGCACTCTCTTTTTATGTCAGAAGGCTCAATATTGTTCCAAATAAGAATGTTAATATTCTGCTAATATTGCTGAATTCCTACAAGCTTCGATGGGATTTCAGAAAACCCTTCCAGAATCTCACAGCCACGGCTTGAGAATTTCTCCCTGGAACTACCAGACTTGCAAATCCCTGACCATGTATAATTATTGTAGCAAAAGATGGCGAGGCTGGTTAGGTGAACTGTGTGTCTATGAGAAGTATTTGGGCTTTTTAATTTATAGCTGGCATTCCTTTCTCTGAGAAAGGCTTGTGATTCCCTTAGAGGCAAAATAATTTCCTTCTAATAGTTCTGCTGCTGCAACCATGTGGCTGCTTGTGAAGCACTTCTCTGGCCATGTGAAGGACAAGTGACCTGTCCCGTCCTTTTTACGCTACCGTAATGTGTTTGTTGGCAAAACCAAACTAGCAAATTTTTAGTATCAACCTGGCAGCGGTGGCCATCAGTCGCCCTTGCTTCAAAACGCCCTTTTTCTCTTGGGAATCTATCACCAACCTCACTTTCAAAGCCAATTGTGCCCGAGCATCAAACCATCTGTACTTCTGCTCCAGGAACCAGCTGCCATCCCTGGAAGGACAAACTGCAGCTCGTCCCGGGCGCGGGTCCCGCGTTGCAGCCGTCGTCAGCCGGGCGATGCGGACGGTTGGTTTTCCTGCTGCGCCGGGCCAGGACGTTAAGCTGCAAGTCACTTCTTTCCCCAGGGAAGTAATTGGAACAGTTCTTTAACGGCACCAGCCCGCACTGGCGTTCCTGTGACCAGATAGCTGGGGATGAGCCCCGTATGCTCCCGAGGTGTCGGAACAATGCGGGCGTGTAGTCAGGAAGTGAACTAGAAGTAATTTGTCTGAGTCAGACTTTTCGGATACATAAGTTACACTCCCTGCCCTCCCCCAGTGCATTGTGTGAGGAATTGAGTCCTCTGTTTGTGTTCCTTTTTTATTAGCATTAAAACCAAAAGAAATAAAGAGACAGTTGGGAAGCCACCTGCGAATAGGCCAAGTGCTTAAGAATCACAAAGAATTGCCATTTTCTCCCCCCCAGCCCTGATGGGTTTTGAATTTTAAGATGACTATGGTTTTGTTTGTCTCCATCAACTCATTTTAGTGGGTTATTTCTCCCCCAGCACCTGTGAGATGCTGAGCGCCTCTAAAGAGGAGCAGAGTGTCACAACGCTTAGCTCAGTTTGTCAAAAATGAGGATTTCTGGATAAAATCAAAGTGTTCATTTTAAAATGACGCTTCTCCTTTGGATTTTAAGCCTCTTTTAGAGGCAGTTTTAAAGGTTAATGAATCAAACTGATCAAAAGTTTTCAGCAAGCCTTCAATAGCAGACTGACTATACTGAGCTATTAATCATTTATTTTATGAAGGAACAAAGCAAGCGCAGGGTTATTTACTGCCGCTGCATGCTGCCCTGGCATACCCACTGTGCTTCCCTGCTCTTTGGAGGACAGCTTGTGAGCTTGTGTGCCGGCGCTGGCCGTCGGCATCGCTGAGGAACTGTTTCCGGGACAGTTACATTATTTAACAAAGGTGAAAATTCAATGGGTCCATGACATTTGGTTTAGGTGAGGTTTTCTGTGCCGCGTTTGATCCTTTCAGTTAAGGGGAGGATGTTTCCGAAAGAAAAAACTTGCGCTTGTCTAATTAGCGCCACAGAGAAGTGCTTTTGGGGGCTGCAGCTGCTGTAAGGCGCAAACCTGTGTTTGCAGTTGTGACAATGTCCTTTGTCCCTGTGTCTGGGCAATAACCACAGACAGCTGAATTGGGAGAGAGGCTGCACAAGAGCTTTGGTGTTGCTGCTGCGAGACTTTCTTGCCCTGGTAGAGTAGTTCAAGCTCTGCTTTAAACCGAGCTGGGCGGGAGCAGAAGCGTGGGGATGGCTGCTGACAGGGACCGAAGTGGGGTGTCCTTGGGGACCCCTGTGACAGCAGAGGGTCCTGGGAGCCACCCTGGGTGGCTGGTGCTGGTGGAATGACCAGACCCCCGTGCAGATCCCGTCACCGAGAGAAACTGCTGTGACCCAAACCCATTTTCACTGCATCAGCGCAAACACGACCTTTGGATAATCCCCCGAGCCACGCGCGGTTCCCTTTGTGTTTGTCTTCCAGGATTGTGGCAACCTGAGCAGAACGCGTTGGGTTTTCTGCTGCTGGTTTTGAAATCCAGCAGATAAGGGAGGAGAGAAAATAAGGCGTAATGCTCTCCAGCATAATGTCTGTCTGCCGCTGTTAATATTTTAGGGGTGCTAATCTTGAATTTTCGAACTGTGTGTTCATACCAGATTGTTGGAGGATGTAACTTTTCTTCTTCACTTCAAAGAATTTTCATCTGTCTCATTTCCTTATGAGACTGGTGATGAGGAGGGGGAAAAATAAATTAAATGCTCTATAACACAGGTAGTATTACCTCTGGTTTTGGTATATATTTTGTTTTCAGAATTGCTGTGTAATCCAGGCTCTGATTTGCTGACAGTGCAGAATAAAGCTAAGAACATAAACTCAGGTAACTTGTAATTACACTGATGAGAATGCTTGTAGAAACATCTCAGTTTTTGGTTTTAAAATGTGCGAAAGAGGGGGCAGTGGGTTGTTGAAGTAGCTCTGTCCACTATGAATTTAGTTCTTGGACAGTCGGTGTAGTACATCAACCTAAGACTTTGTGCCAGACTCATTTTTAGATTATTTCTGTATAATCACTTTTTGAATATTACAATACTGTGCTTTCTATAATAATAATAAAAAAACTAATTCTTTTTTATTGTCATCATTATTGAGCTAAAATATATGAAGTAATGCTCAATTATTGCATGTTACTTGTCATGTATGTAGAGGAATTGTGCACAGAGTGCATTTTTGGCATCGGTTGTGCTTGTAGGCAATAGGCAGTGCTGCTCTGACCGCACCAGCAGCTGTAACCAGGGCAGCCCTGGCTGGCTCGGGTCAGGATCCTGGCTGCAAAGCCAAATCGGGGGGGCTGCCATCCTGTTTTTTTCTTTTGAAGCATGAACTTTCCCGTGCTGTGGCACTGTTTGGATGGCTTAGCACGGCCCGATCTTCAGATGGAGCGAGTCCAACCGGGAGGTTCTTGCACATACCAGCTGGACACACTCAAACGTGGTGTCAACTGGAAGGAGTGCGACCAGCTCTTGTGCTGCAGCTGGCAAAGAGTCCATCTGTCCCGCTGGGTGTTCCTGGGGCGACATGGTGACAGGACAGACTGCTCCTCGGTGCCTTGCGGTGTGCCAGGAGCGCCGGTGAGTGGTTGCAGAGAGAAGTGAGCTGGAGGAAGCTCTGTCGGTGGCTGCCCCACTTCAGGCCGTGTGCCTGGTCCTTGCCCAAACACTCTCTTTGGGGCTGACAGCTTGTGGCAGGTTCATCCGCCAGAGCAGGGCACAGCTACAAGGCGCTGGATGCCAGTCTGAGCCTGCCTCACCCGTTAGCTAAACAAAATAAGGACATACACGAATAGTTAGACAAAACAAGGATGAATACTGATGTTTTTACTGCAGTTATGGGAGGGTCCTGAGCCCAAGCAGAAGGTCTCTCTGCGAGGGGAGCGCTGAGGAGCTGAGACAAAACCTCCTGCTTTGTAGCTGCTGGAGCGCCCAGGCCTGGCACATCAGAAGCCAAATTAACACCTCCAAATGGATGTCTGTCCCGTCTTAAAGTGTTTTTTTTCCCATCTCAAAGCATCACAGTGTACCTGAGCTCTCCTTCCATTCCGAGTGAAGTTCTGAATGAGCTACAGGTTTTGCTCTGAGGCTTTATTTGCCTTTTGGGTTCACGGTGCCAGGGTGAGCGGGCTCCATGCCCTTGTCACTTCCGCTGAAAGACTATGGATTGATGTCAGCTTTAATAACAGATGCCATCATACGAGAGAAGGAAATAACACTGCTGAATCTGCTGTGCTCAGCATCTGAGGGAGAAAAACTGGTGTAGTCTTCTGTGAAAAGACAGAATCATAGAATCGAATCATAGAATCGTTTTGGTTGGAAGCGGCCCTCAAGATCATCAAGTCCAACCATTAACCCAACTCTAGCAGTAAACCATGTCCATAAGAACCTCATCTACAAGTCTTTCAAACCCCTCCAGGGATGGCGACTCCACCACTGCCCTGGGCAGCCTGTTCCAATGCCCGACAGCCCTTTGGGGAAGAAATTGTTCCCAATATCCAATCTAAAGATGCAACAGATCTAAAAGATTAAACGGAACAGGCAATTCCTTGCTTTTGGAACTGGGATCTTAGAGGAGACACCTAAACCAGCTCTGCTGCCACAAGCAAGCTTTAGTTTTTCCATTTGTGTTCTCAGAAAATTGCTTTGGCTGCATAGAAAAGAGGCGATGGCTGAGGTGAGGGAGGTGGAGGGCAATACGGTTGGGATAGCAGGACTGGGGGGGCTCTGGGCTCCCTGCCCTCCGCAGGTTCCCTTGCAGCCCGTGTGTGCCACGCTGCCAGCTCACTGTCATCTGAACCGAAGTGCTGGAGCAGGAGCCTTGGCAGGAGATGCCAGGGGACGTTGTGCTTCCCTTCAAGCGACGCCATCACTTGGTGAGACATTTCAGCGCAGTCCATGTGGGAACTGCGAACAGCAGGACCACGCTGGGGTGACAAGGACAGGAATTGTGCTTCTGGGACACATGGTAAGGTTAATGGAGCGCGGGGATGCGGGTTTGCATCCTGCCTGCTCTCCTCTGGGCTGCTCCCGCTGCCAGGAGATGATTTCGCAGTGTAGATACCAGCTCCAACTGCAGCCCCGCTCTGCGCTTTTCCTTCAGCACTGGGAACAGCAGACGCCCCTCGGCCTGAGCCTGTCCTGACCTGCCAAAACCCACCCAAACTCAGCGATGGCTGCAGAGTAAATCCAGCTGGGGTACACAGTGTGTGAATCGCCTTCCTGATCCTCTCCTGACCAAGCGGGGCCGTGGAGACAGGACTTTATCATTGTGCAGCACCCGCCGACAGCTAATCTTGGGAGCGTGTCTGCACTCCTTAGCGGGGCTGGCAAGGCTGGGACGGGGCTGCAGCTGTGCAGGAGACGGGATTCATCTGCTTTCCCTCATATGCATGCAAGAAAAGCCCCTGCCCTTCCTTCTCCCACCAGCATTCGCCTTTCATTTGTCTTCGCAACAGCCCTTTTTCAGTGCTGCCAGCACTAAAGCCTTGGAGAAGTTGCAGCGCAGCCAGGCAGCTCGGGGGAGAGGCGGGCAGAGCACAGTCTGCTCCCCCCGAATAAGCTCCCGCATGAATTAGGGGGAGAAAGAAAATTTTTAAAAAGCCTTTGTGAGCGGAGCGGGAGCAGCTGGTGCAGCAGCTGTGTCCCAAACCCTGTGTCACCCCAGGAAGCGCCTGGCCAAGGCTCCCACCCGGCACTGGGGGTTGCCTTTTCCCCCCCTCCCCAGATGGAAGAAACATTAACTGTGTGTAAACATCTGGTCTAACTGTTGCTTACGCTTCACAGTACTGGTGATATTGCAGTGTGAGGGCTCCGGAGAGCGGCCACTTGAATATTAGAAGGGCCAAGCGTTAATTAACTGTATTAATTTTCTTTAAGCAAGGCAGCATTTCTATTTGCTCTTTGCTGATGAAGAAATGAGGCATGGAGAGGTGATACGATTGGTCATGGATATGCGATATGCTACTGGTATATTTAAGGATGTAGGAACCCGGAGAAATCACAGTGCTAGTCTATGCTGGGGAACTGCAGCCACTGCCAAAGTATCTGGCTTAAAATCCCTTAAAGTCTGAAACCTGTTAGGCCAGCGCAGGAGCACTGCGTGTCAGGATCTGCTCCGCGGCAGAGCAGTTAATTCACTGCTGTGAACGCCTGCTGCATCCCACGCACTGCTGGAAAAAACACCCCATCTGCTGCATCCCAGGCAGGTGGGGGTTGGCCATGGGGCCAGGAGCCAGCGCTGGCCCACAGCCCTGCCTGGCAGTGCCCAGGGGTTGGGGGCCACTATGCTCAACTGCGGGGGCCCTCGAGGATGTGTGGGGCAGCTCCTGGGGGACACAGGTTAAACCCCGGGCTTGGTTCAGAGGGGTTTTGGGGACCTGGCCAAGACCCATATTCTGCCCATGAACTTGAACATCTGTGTGCATCAAGAATGGCGTGGCCAGCAGGCCCAGGGCAGTGGCTGTTCCCCTCGACTGGGAGCTGGTGAGGCCAAACCTCGAATCCTGAGGTCAGTTTTGGGCCCCTCACACCAAGAAAGGCCTTGAGGTGCTGGAGCGAGTGCAGAGAAGGGAACGGAGCTGGTGAGGGGCTGGAGCACAAGTGTGATGGGAGCGGCTGAGGGAGCTGGGGGTTCCAGCTGGAGAACAGGAGCTGAGGGGAGACCTTCTGATCTCTGAACTGCCTGAAAGGAGCTTGGAGCCAGGGGGGTCGGGCTCTGCTCCCCAGGAACAAGCGCCAGGAGCAGAGGAAACGGCCTCAAGTTGCACCAGGGGAGGTTGAGGTTGGATCTGGGAACAATTTCTTCCCCAAAGGGCTGTGGGGCATTGGAACAGGCTGCCCAGGGCAGTGGTGGAGTCACCATCCCTGGAGGGGTTGAACAGACATGGAGATGAGATTCTCAGGGACGCGGTTTAGTGACTGTGTTGGGTTAACGGTTGGACTCGATTGTCTTCAGGGCCTTTTCCAGCCAAAATGATTCTATGATCTCTGGGAAAGGCCCAGTCTTTAAATGCAGGGTTGTTTTATTAGAAGGATGTATATATATATTTTTTCCTTTTTAAATTTTGCCTTTTCATGCAGCAGGCGGTTTATCAGCGCCCTGCACGCAGGAGATGCTGATGGTGGGAGCTGTCTGTGCCGTGTCTCGTGGGTGGATTATCACCCCTCCCGCCGTGGCGGGGCCACTCCCGGCTCTGGCTGCCGTCCCTCTCGGGGGGCGGCGGCGGTGGCAGAGAGGCCTCCGCTGTCCCCCCGCTCTGCCACCGCCCCCGTCCCACCGCGCCCTGACCCGCCCCGCTCCGCACCCACGCGGCGCCCCCGCCGCGTCCCCGACCCGCCCCCCGATTGGCCCCTTACCTCCGTGCGGCGCTGCCGATTGGCTGCCTGTCAGCGCGTCCGGCGCGGCCACCCGCCACCAATAGGCGGGCGGCGCCGCCCGTCTCTCCGGCGGTGCTGACCAATAGGATAGCTCTCCCGCGGAGCGCGGCGGCAGGCGCAGCCAATGGGCGGGCGGCGGGGAGGCTCGCGCCGCTTTCGCGGCAAAAAGGATTTGGCGCGCAAAGGCGCGCGCGGGGCCGGCGCGCCGAACAATACGGCGGCGGGCGCGGAGCCGAGCGGAGCGGAGCGGCCC